>CAXITT010000019.1:1838557-1898667 GCA_964033795.1 Lymnaea stagnalis
CCCCCCCCCCCCCCCGAGCGCCAACAACAGGAGGCGCCAAAATCGTCCGTTAGTAGGAGCTTACTAGTGAATTAAACGATAAAATCCCATGTACTTCACAAAGACAAGGGGCGCCAAAAATCGCCTTGTTACTGGGTCATCACGGGTGGCACTTTTTTTTTTTCTCAAAAAGTATTGAAGGGAGCCCTTTTCAGGCATCGCACCGGGCGCCGCTTCTCCTCCGGACGACCCTGTGTGGATCCAAAATAAACTGTAACAAAAAGAAACTACTGTTACACATTAAATCATGAAATTGATTTCAAACTAAATCATTTCATCGATTTCACATTAACTCATTTTTATTAAGTTCACATTAAATCATTTCATTGATTTCACATTAAATCATTTCATCGATTTCAGTTCAGAAACGTTTCAAATAACCTTGAAAACACCAAAATAACACCGTTGTGCTGGTGCTAACGAACGGTTGAACCGTGCAGCACACCAGGAAGACCCCCCCCCCCCCCCGGACTTTCAGACATGACACACAAAAAGAATTGATCGTGAGATTGGCAGGTGTTACGTCACCGACCGGTTTTAGGGGGGGGGGGGCACGAGTCTATTGTCAACGTAATGAGATTGGTTATGGAGGTATTATTATGGGATTATTTCTTGTCGGCACCTGCCGCCGTAGCAAGATCCCATTACAGGTAAATGCAACGTAACAACTTCCATGAATGTCTTGCAAATGAATGAAGGAATTCCAGCGGTTTACCCTACTCCAAGCATTTTGGCTTGTTCTTGCAGACAGTAGCAACACTGGGCTAACTTGGCTACACCACTAAACACGGCCTCATCATTGTGTACATTTAAAGCCACAGATGTTGTCTTCAAAATTATAAATATTTGGGTCGGTGCCAACACCACCCACCCCCCACTTTTTTTTTTTTTTGTGTGTGGTAGTTTTCATTATATTTTTTAAATTAAAAATTTACTCGTGACGATATGAAGCGACTTGTTATGTGGATATACTTGTAGTTTCAAGGCTAGAACTGCACAAGGGCTACCTGCTCCCATGAAATAGATTACTCTTTATACTGTTAATTAAAACCGAAAAGAATCACCCCCCCCCTACCCAGCTTAAAAAATAAAGCATTGCAAGGATTACATTGATTTGTGCTTATCGACTCTCTGGGGCAGCAGTGACTGTTACAGTTACAGTGTGGTGACAACTGCTCTGCAGTCATTGTCACAACGTGTTACTACTGCTCTGTAGTGGTTATCACAATGTATTTGCTGCTCTGCAGTCATTGTTATGTGTTAACTACTGCTCTGCAGTGATTATCACCATGTGTTTACTGCTCTGCAGCCATTGTTATGTGTTAACTACTGCTCTGCAGTGATTATCACCATGTGTTTACTGATCTGCAGTCATTGTTATGTGTTAAGTACTGCTCTGCAGTGATTATCACAATGAGTTTACTGCTCTGCAGTGATTATCACAATGTGTTTACTGCTCTGCAGTCATTGTTCTGTGTTAACTACTGCTCTGCAGTGATGTCTCAACGGGGTAACGACTGCTCTGCAATGATTGTCACGTGAAACTACTTCTCTAACAACTTGGCACAAACTGTGAATACAAACCAACAACATGGCACAGACTGGGAATACAAACCAACAACATGGCACAAACTGGGAATACAAACCAACAACAACTTGGAACAAACAAACGAACAACAACTTGGTACAAACTGGGAATACAAACCAACAACAACATGGCACAGACTGGGAACAAACCAACAACAACATGGCACAGACTGGTGATACAAACCAACAACAACTTGGAATACAAACCAACAACAACTTGGAACAAACTTGGAATACAAACCAACAACAACTTGGCACACAATGGGAATACGGTACAAACCACCAACAACGTAGCACAAACTGGGAATACAAACCAACAACTTGGCACAAACTAGGAATCCATTTCATTGACTTCATATTTATTGAACAACGCATGCACAACTTACAATGCCAAGACTTTTTAGTTAAATCCTTATCAGCATGTTCAAATACATGGCTTAAAACATGGCTTACCATTTGTTTCTTCTGTGTGTGTGTGTGTTAAAAATATACATCAAGTAGGCTTAAAGAAAATCCTTTTTTACCCTTGCCATAAAATTAAACTACAAAAAGTGTAAGGTAAGCATTATTTCTACAAAAATTACATCCACATGATAGAAAGCATACTATATATATATAGCTCCATAATAATAGTTAATGCATAGTACATCTATGAAACCAAACGGCACACTATTGTAAACTGAAACCATAAAAGGCAACCAGCTAGCATGGGTGCTCACAGGGGCGATTTTACCGCCAAACACAGACTGGGGGGGGGGGGGTGTGGTTGCTGTCCAATCAATTTTTTATACTTGTATCCTAGCTTATGAGCTTCATGGGTTCGCTATGTAAGCTTTAAGAGCCCCCATGATGGTGGCACGCATCCTGGGGATTAGTGTTCTTATCTACTGACGATGATTTAATAAAGAAAGTCCCGTTATTTTTAAATGTTTATTTTTGCTCCTATTGATATTTTTTACTTACCTGAAAAATTTAATAGAACCGGCACCTCTTTAGATAATGTCATGCAAGCTTCAATCCTTGCTGGAGTCGGCCAACCATCTGCGACTCACTCAACTCGGCCCCCGTGGACACCCATGCTCATAAATAAAACCAAAATCAGCCGCAAGCCCCACCAAGTACACTGTCTAAGGAAATTATAAACAACTTTTGTCTGATAATTGTGCAAAAAGATTTGTGTTAGCTTTCTAGTCTCTGAGACTACTAAATCAATATATAAATGAATGGTAGGAAAGAAATTCATCAAGACTTCCAAAACCAAAATTTACAAGGGGATAATTCAATAACTGCGAGAGAAGGACCTGGCCGTTTGACCGTTTGGATTTCAACAAGTTTTTAACGACACGTCAACACCCCGCCCCACCCCACCCCCACCACGGTGCCCCCCCAACCTGAAAGACAAATGAAATGGTTGCGAACTAAAAAAATATAGTTCCAAGTTGAAATAAAACACACAGGTTGAGGGAAAAACCTGAAAGAAGACAGGTGTTTCGCCTCCCTTATTTCTGTTTTTCATATACCAGCTTGGTTTGAACATTTTTTAGTTTGGTACATAGAATAGTCCATTTTTTAAAATTTTTAATAGATAATCTTTTAAAATTTCAATTTTTTTAAATACACAAATTTAATCACAAAACAAAAATTCCGGCCTTTTTATTTTGACCTTGGTGAAATTGTGTCAAGGTTGTGGGATGGTAATTTTTATTGTTCAAAAAGCATTGTTCTGTATGTTCTATTATATTATAACCCAATAAACAATTTTTGTCCACTAATCTCACCTTATGGGTGCTAATTTTGACTACAACAATAGGACTATTATACTTTTCTAACTTTGATTTGGCTCAAAACAGTTCAACAATCAAAATGACAAAAAGTTTTAATCAGTTATTTATAAACTATACAACTAAAGAAAAATCACAAGCTATAAAAAGTAGAAATAATTTTTTTAAAATTGAGTAAAAAAATTATTAAGCCCTTTACACATTTTGAGAGAGAAATTAGTGTTTTCAATTGCAACTATGAAATATAAGGGCTAATAAAAATAAGTAGCTGAATCCAAGCAAAAACAGGACACAAAATCTTAAGTTCTTTAAGTTAGCAAAAAAAAACACAAAAAAACACAAAAAAACTTGAAAGCTACACTTTACAAATAAGTCACATAAATGATCAATATAAGCATTGGACATCTTGAGTATTTCAGCCACTTCTGGAATGAACCAGGAAGTATTTTCAATAAACAGAATTTATTACACCCAGTTACTCTGCAGTATGAAAAGATAACACACGTAAACAGGTTAGTGTCTTGATTATGAGACCCATGCATTGAATAAATGAATCAAATGTCAATAAGTTTGTTTTTCAACCATTTTCTGGCAGGTCATCTACCTTTGAACAGACGGCCCATTCATCTGGATAACTTTTTTAAAACAGAAAAGTTATTATGCATCCGGTCCATGAAATCTGTAACAGTACATGGATAGGCAGCATGAGTTTTAGAGGCTTCACCCACAAGTGTTCAATCTGTAAAGTTGACTCTAGCTAGTTGAGTATAAGTTATTTGAAGGAGAATTTTTTAAACTTAAACTTTCATATTTCAGTAAAACTAATGACATAAAAATATATAGCTCAATCAACAACAACAAAAAAAAACGTCCGGGGATGAAGAGTAATATGCTTGACAGTGTCCAATTATATCAAACAATACAACAAAAAAGATCAAACTTAACATTATAGAATCACCATTACCTACAATTTGTTTTGAAAAGGGATAAATGAAAATACTTTAACACAGCATAAATACATTTAAAATAACCTTTTTGACTGACTAGTACAAATAGGGATGAATGGATGGATTTGTGAAAAAGACAAGACAGAAATGATTTAGAATTTTTTGAAGTATTGTGCAACTTTTCTTTAAGTTGTAAAGCAGTAATACTCCTGAAATACAAAGAATATGTACATAATTATACACCAACCTATAATAATATCTACTTAGGAAAATGTTGACTTACAAAAGGAGGAATCCAACAATATAAGTAGATCAATACAATTTGTACAATTTTCTTTTCCCATGAAGATTTGCAGCTCATCAAAAGGCTTGACTCCCAAAAATTATAAAAGCATGAAAAAAATAATGTCCAGGTTATTGTTTGATTGATAATGTTTTGAAAATAATGTATGACATGAAAGGAACAAATAATGTAAAAGTAATAAACCAGTAAAGACTGTTGGAAAGTAGACCTCAACAAAGAGTTTGGATGTGAACAGAAATTTAATTTTGAGGTGTAACATGAAATTTTATCTGATGCTACATGGTAGTCACTGAGAGAGGAGACTTCGCTAGATATTTATTGTTAAAAGTAAGAATTCACTCCACTATCTAAAATTTGAAACTCTACGTACGTTGACATCTAACACTTTCCTGTGGAACTCAAGAGGAACAAATTGAGATATTTTAATGTTGTCTACATTCATATCGGAAATTAGATCGAAATAATTTTCGTCGACGGTAAATTGATAGACGGTAATTTGATCGAAAGGAAATTTGGACGAAATTTTGATTCAAATTTTCTTTTGAACGCATTATTTTGTTCTACTATATCGTATAGTGCGTTCTAAAAGAAATTTGACGAAAATTTTAACATGTGAACTGTAAAAAACATTTGACCAAATTTCCGTCAACAAAATTTCTTTCAATCAAATTTCCGGTAACCATCTGCATTAAGTGCAACTGTATGAATTAAATAAAATATATATATTTTTAAAGCAACATTGCTGATGACACAGGGTTCAATAAATTTGGTTAAAAATAAATATGTATATATATTACAATGCCTTTAACCAGTATTAAAGGATTAGTTAAAATACTGTAGTTTATCACACTAAAAAATTGGCCACTATTCCTTCAGTGCTTACTTTGAGACACAACTTTTACCAGTAATGAACTTTTTTGAGACATACAAATGATTTAATGAAGTTATGTCCTTTATTAAAATGCAATGGCAAAACATAAATTTTAAAAAAAAACGATGGCAGGCGAAACCCATGATCTATTACTTCTAAACAAAAATTTAAAGGCAGCTGAAAATGTCAATTTGACACCTGCTCTCAGCAGCCAAATTACATCTATGAAAGTTGATTCGACTTGGGCTGAGCTAATAATATCCTATCAGCACAGCCCAGGAAGCTATGTATATTTTGGTAATGTCTTAATTAAGATACTTTAAATTTATAAGTAATAGCAGGTCTCACATCATAGCTTCAGGAGGTTAAAATTAACCATTTAAATACTGAGTGCCAGTTAAACCGAAATGAGACGTGGGCGACATCCCATTCAGTATTTAGAATAATGTAAAAAAAAAAAAAAAAATGAACAATAAAGCAAAAACAAAAATTAAAATGTCACTGGTACATCATTTATGAAAACGATCTTGGTTAATTGTTTGCAATAAGGTCTTATGTAATAAGCTTCAGGAGGTTAAAATTAACCATTTAAATACTGAGTGCCAGTTAAACCGAAATGAGACGTGGGCGACATCCCATTCAGTATTTAGAATAATGTAAAAAAAAAAAAAAAAAATGAACAATAAAGCAAAAACAAAAATTAAAATGTCACTGGTACATCATTTATGAAAACGATCTTGGTTAATTGTTTGCAATAAGGTCTTATGTAATATGATAGATTTAATTTTAAAAAGTAATGAAACATTTGGCAGCAAACATTTTGACAGATTTATAGGTTACCACTATAGCTGTTACAAGTTCTGATCATGAGAAATACTTCTTGATGTAAACTCCCTCTTTCCATGTTTCTAAACTTCAAAGGAGTAATATTTTTTGTATTAGGAAATACTTGTCTGGTTAAGAATCAAAATGCTACTTTAAGATTATATTTTAACCATGACATTGTATTAAATAAAAATCTAAATAATAGATAGATTAAATATTCTACAGTTGACAAGCAGAACGGATCAATGACTTAGTGAAATTGCCATTCCATATGCTGGGGAAATACTGTAACATTACCCTGGTTAACAATGCGTATAGACTAAATACACATCAATTAAAAAGGAAACCTAGTAAATCCAAAATCAAAACCCAATAAAAGCCTATTTCACTTGACCTCTTGGTTTCAAGAGGCTTATCTAATACTTAGCTAGTTGTTAAAGATAACACCTAGATAAAATATATGAAAGAAGTGATTGATAATGTACTACGAAACAAATTACTAAGAATTACAAAGAAATGACCTATTGTAATTGTATCAATTTTGTGCTACTAATAAATAAGTGTTGTAAAAAAGTTTTAAAAAAAAAAAAAAAAATTGTACTTGCACAGTTTTTCAATCACTGGGGCACTAACATTATGCAGCAGGCCAAAAGTGGTTCAGTCAGATCACAGTTCTAAAATTAAGGGAAATAGTTTTTTAAACCACATGTTGTAACTAAATTATAGACACTGGTATTGATTTAGGATTAGGGACCTACTTATTTATGTAAACATATGATTTTAACACAAATGTAGATGGCAAGAAATAGCAAGAGCCATAAAATGGTTTTTGAATAATTTTTAGACAGACTGAGGAAGACAGAAGATATGACCCATGAAAAAAATAAAATCGTGAAAATGTCTTTAAAAAAAAAAAAAAAAAATTCTAAAAAAAATAAATTAAAAAAAAAACAGAATTAAAAAAAAAAGAAAAAAATTTAAAAAATAAAAAAAAAAAAAAAAAAAAAAACAAAAAATGGCAAAAAAAAGCAAGAGCCATAAAATGGTTTTTGAAAAATTTTTAGACAGACTGAGGAAGACAGAAGATATGACCCATGAAAAAAATAAAATCGTGAAAATGTCTTTAAAAAAAAAAAAAAAAACTTCTAAAAAAAATTAATTAAAAAAACAGCTGCATTACAAAATGCAGGACAAACTTTTGAAAATGCTGAAGAAGATGGAAAAAATGACAACATTAAAATCCCTAATATTTAAAAAAATGAATCACATTAAACCACATTTTTTTTAAAGGGCGCAAGTAAATGCTTTTAAACTGAACTAAAACCAAAAATATGGCATAAAAATAGCTTCATATTCTGGGAGAAAACAAAGGCTTCACAATTTCATTAGAAGGGATGAGAAGATAATACATTCACTAGAAACACATGAAAAATACCATCAGAAATAAATGTTAAAATCCCCTGGTAAAGCTACAATCAGGAGCATTTGGATAAGGAAATTCACACAAATATTTATAGAGTAGATGTAACATCTAAGTTCGGGCCAATATTATTTTTTTTAAAAAGGAAACAGCAGAACCATAATTATTTTAAAAAATGGAAGAGCTAAATTAGCAACATGTACATTGGAAAACATTAAAAACAGAACACTTTCAAGCCACCAAGCATCTAACATAATAGTTGTCAAAGAAACAAGTCAAGAATGTTACATGTATTTAATGTCTGAAGATTCAAAACTGAGCCCAGATGATACAATGTAAAAGCTCTAGCAAGAGGCAAAATTTGGGTCAAAAAGCTAAAGTAGAGACAAAATTGAAAAGCAAATGTGATAGCTTAATGAATCGAAAGCTATTTATTTATTCATATACAAATGGATAGGGATATAAATACATTAAGAGTGAAATATCCTCATTTAAACTTTTATTTAAGATTTAAGACAAGATGCTCTCCAGGATTTAGAAAGGTAAAAATTTCGGTCATATGGTATTATGTGAATGACAATTTAAATCAGATTTCAATTATAATAATATCTGCAATTTTAGTAATTATTTTTCATGGTGGCTTGTTCCATTTGCAGTTCCATTCACAGTTATAGAGCCATTGGCATGTGACTTAACTCCATTTCCATTTGTCATATGGTGACCATTTGTGCACTCTACTTTCTCTTGAGATTTCACAACAGGTCGTTCTGTCCGTCGTTTTACTCTCGAATAAGGCCCAATCTCTGGATCAACAATAAAGTCCCAAATTACCTTTACCCATGAGTGATGACATGGAAGATTGTCATAGTATTCAGGAGCAATTTTGCGCACCTGAGAAATTAACATGTCAAAAAAAACGTACTATTATCTACAAAAGAGCAAACACATAATGCCAAACTATACACATAAAATATTTATATAAATTCATCTTTGCCACTATTTAGTTTTAGATAAAAATGCTAAAAATAACTGCTGAAGAAAACATGAATAATATTTTTCAAAAGATAGCAATAGTATCTTCCCTAAAATGAAAAAAAAACTTATGCACAATGAGTATTTAAAATTTTACCTCTGGCAGGCGTGATCCTGGTATGCTAGGGAAATCATGATGCTCATTATGTAATCCAACATTCCATGTCAGCCAGTTGAGAGGGCCATAATATGAGTAAGTCTCATATCCTTTGACAAACATATAATGCTCTGAAATAAAATGTCCTGCCATTGGATGTAATCCAGTGGCCATGAAACTTCCCACTATCAGATAGGCCAAGGGCTTGAATCCAATCAAAGAGAACAAGAGGAAATCAAATGCAAACTGAATGATAATGTTCGAGATCTCTAAAAGACTCAAAGGTTTAGGACTAATAAAAAATGGGCGAATTGAGTAGAACCAAGGCTGAAGTAGAACCCAGACAAACTTATGAAATGTATGGGTGAAGAACTTTGTTTCAAAATTAGAAGGAATGTCCACATCCAGTCTCTCATCTCCTTGATACCGATGATGATCTAAATGGTATTTTTTAAATGATATGGACATAGGTACTCCTATCGGAAGATTAGAAAAAAAACCAAAAAGTTTGTTAAGCATAGGTTTGCTATGCCCAAAGGCTAAATTATGGGCTATTTCATGGATAGCCAGGGTAAGTGAATGGTTGATGGTACCTCCAACAATATACGCAAATAGGAGAATTGTGGTCCATGATTGGTCTTTCATTGCATAGCACATGACAAACTGAAAAAAGACCATGATTGTGACAATGTACTTGAACTTTGGATCTGTTCCCATCAGCTTCTTCATTTCTGGATACTTGGCTGTGAACAATTTAAAAAAAAAAGAATTAGAAAATACTTTGGCTAAACACAATTATTTTTATATAGTTTATCTTAAGGAGCTATTGGAATATCTGATTTGTTTTAAATGCACCAAAGCTGAATATGTATACAATGATAAATTAGCATATCCAGCATCCTTACAATTGTGCATGAAATACTGCTTGAGTTAGGGAATAGTCAAAATGCATGTCTATTGAGGGATCAACTCACCACTGTGGTGAGGGTTGTTAGTAGGGCTACACCAATAAATTGGCTTTTGGAAATATGAAATCACTAGTAGTAAATAAGGATATCATGCAGAACTGAAACCTAAAGTTTTGTCGAGTTCTACAAACCGGTTGTTGAATCATTTTCAACAACAGTTATTTTAGTGAGTTTTTGTTTTGTTATTATTTTAATATATTTTTCATTAGATTTATTAATTTAAAAACACTAGACTTAGGCCTATAGGCAGGGCTAAAAATAATGTAGTTTTGTGTAGGCACATATCTTGTACATATGCTTCAACTATATATTTACATATAAATTCCTATTCCACGACATTGGCCAACCAATTAATTGTAATAATCTGTCTGGCTTACAGTACAATCAGTTCAGTATTCTATCTTTTTATTTAAATAAAACCAATTTTACTGATTGTACTGTAAGTCAGGTAGTTTATCACCTGTGTCCCATAATTTGTAGAGTCATTAGTCTAAATGAAAATGCTTTTCGGATGTCATTTGTGGTCGTTTATTTTAGTTAAACTGAAGAATTACTTGAAATAGGTTTACAAACATATAGTCCATTCAATTATCTTTCATTCGATACCAAATTTTATCTTACAAACCCACCAATAATAATATTTTAAATATTTTTTTTAATAAACCCAACCCCTCACTTCTGTTACCGGGTCTGAATAGCCGAAGCCTTAATTTTAACATAATCATGGTTATTATTGTTATGTAATTTAGTACTAAGACAAGCAAACTATTTCAAATATCGTCACATGATTTACCTAACATCTCTTTCCTCCGAGAAGCATGGGGTTCCTCAGTGTAAGACCATTCAAAGTCACTTCTTGAAACTCTTGCACCCATTATTACTTATACTTATAAAGAACAAAAGTACGTCCTCACTGTAAACGTGATTTCACCGACTGAACACAAGACTTCCTCTTCCTATACTTCTCGTCGTACCATCGTGACGACTGGTTTTTTTTGTTTGTTTTTTTTTCAAAGGTCATATGAATATTTAAAAAGCGCGTTCACTGTCACACAAATCCTTAAATTTACTAAATTTTATAAATAAAGCTAAACAAATTTTTGCGGTCTACCTTTTTGGATAATTAGGGCCTAAATTAAGATATGCGGTCTAAAATGTTAGGCCTAAATAGCCAACTATTGACTATTGTTTAATCATTTAGACCATTTCGAGGTGGTGATAGTAGTAATATGAGTAAGATGATTTCATTGCTATTAATAATCGGTTACATAATAAAAATGGCATTATTTTGTTTAAAACAAGGGTATCTATGTACGTTTGTCAGCCAAGAGTATCTTGGGCTTGGGTAATTTCGAGAAGTTATAACACGATAAATTATGCGCTTTCTGTTTTTATTAAAGGGTTTCTTATTGTTATTTGTTGTTTTAGATTTTAGACTTAAAAACAAAATAAAGAATTTTTTTATTGATCTAGATCTCATTGAGAGTGAGATTCATGAATTACAATGAAGTTTCCATCATACGATTTCCACAAGTAAAATATTTATAATTTTCACAAAAAATAAGCCTCCCAGTCCCAATAATCATTTTAATTTAACGACGTTACTAATTAGCTTGTTTGCAACAAAAAAATGTTTTAAGGGTTGAAAGAGACTATTTATGTATTAGTGCACTAAAAGTGATAGCAACTTAAATGTAAAAATAATACAATTTCAAAAATTTTGAGATTAAGAAAGACTATTTCTTTCAAATGTCAAACGTAATCGCACTAAGTTTAGAATCTGGTATCTTTTAGTTAATGAACGCCCCAACATGACTAGTTACGTAGTACACAAGTTGACGACGAGAGTGGGAATCTTCCCCCACCGCCTTTTCCCCCTTAACCATTAAATACAGTCAACATGGCGTCTGTGATAGGTTCAGAGGTGGAAATACAAGAAGTTGAAGTCGATGCTATTCCAGTAGAAATGCCGATAGAAACTGTTGAAACATCGGATGAAGTTTCTGTGCAGCCGATGATTGCTTTACAACCTTTATCCGAGTCAGGAGGAGAAGAAATAGTGTTACAAACTCGTGAAGAAGTTGTTGGCGATCCAAATCTTGTTTATTCAGATTCCATACCAGTGCCAGCACCAGAAATTGAAATTTCTACAGAGGAAGTGATTCCAATGAGAAAAGGAAAAGGAGGAAAGCGAAAAGGAAAATCTAGAAACATTGTTCAAACAAGTGGACTTGGTGTAAATGATTTGGGACTTGGTGATTCTTCAGTTAAAAAATGGGAGCAGAAGCAAGTTCAAATAAAAACGCTAGAAGGAGAGTTTTCAGTTACGATGTGGGCATCAGGTTAGTGGTTTTCTTTATGTCTTTCTTATAATTAATGTATGGTTACAACGATAGATGTTGGGTGCCAGTTTAAGTGTTAAGTGTTTGGTACTGATTGACTTTCTCAGTCTCGAAAGAACCTACTACTGTTCAAAACAAAAGTGAATAAGCTAACTCCAATATTGAACAAGACCACCATGACCTAGAAATGAGAGTGGCGTGATAGATAGGGAATTGTTTCTCTGTAACATTTGTGCATGTTTTTTTCTTGTATTTTTGTTCAATTGCCTCATATTTTTTAGTTGTTTTCGTTTGTTTTGAAACTAAGTCGGCCATTATGATTCTATGGGCGCCGCCATATTCTTCTTTGAAAGATGGCGGAGTGAAATGAAGATGGCGACTGGGCGCCATTTTGAGATGGTGGCTACATGATTGAGTCGTCGTTTTTCTACCCGTATTTATAATACATGGTTTAATTTTTAAATGGCTAGTAAATAACTCATGCAAGCTCATTAGTTTTGAATTGAAGGAATGTTATTAAGAATTGATTTGATCTAGGCTGGTGGATTGTTGTATTTTAGTGTTCCTCATAACCTTGAATGACCTTGAAACCCGTACATAACGGCAATGTGGCGGAAGAGGTCGGCTATTTTAAGAACGAGGCAATTACATCATTCGGAAGCAGATTTTTTAGCAATCATGTAGTCTCCTTTCACTTTCGTTTTTGAAAATATTGTGTACAAATCTTAAGTCTTGTGGTAAGACAGACAATTTATTTTACATTTCCTTACACACTAAGGGCCGCACAACTATATAATTATTAGGTTATAGCTAAGTATAGGGCTAGGGCATTTAAATGCTTACTTTTTATAACTTAAACTTTAATATTACTACAGTCCCAGTGTACTGCCTTTGCTGTTAGTTAGTCTTACTCCTTGAACTTACCCCTGACCACATCATGGGAATTTCAAAAATAAAAAAAGGAAGACATTTCATATTGAAAAAGATGTCACTTTGAGTTTGAGAAGCAGAAGATTTATTATTATACCACTTCAAAATAAACACAAATCTGAAATAAGCAATGAGGCTAGAGATTAAATTTAAATGTTTTTTTTTAACATACCTTCTGACACTATAATAATATTCTAGTTAGTCATTTAAACAAATTATTCTGATATAGCTATTTTTGAAAAAATTTTGAGCATGTCTTATTGTTAAAATTAATAAAATTGTCTAATGTTAAATAAATGAGTATTATCGCTTCACAGACTCCCCATCAAGACTATTATGCTCCTTGGCCCACTGTGAGTTTATCAGTGGCAAGAAATCATTCCTTTTTTTTTTTTTTTTTTTTTTTTTTTTTTTTTTTTTTTTTTTTTTTTCTGGATTGCAAATTTTTTTTTTTTTTTTTTTTTTTTTTTTTTTTTTTTTTTTTTTTTTTTTTTTTTTTTTTTTTGCATTATCATTATTAGCAGGAATGCAAAGTTTATTTATCTTTTGAGGATTTTTATAATATTCTGAAATATGATAAAGTTCAAATTATATTGGCAAATGTTGATAATACAGGTAAATGTTGCATATTGCAAAACTTTGTCAGTGTTGAGATACCTGAAATATAAAATGGAATATATCCAAATATTGAAAGTTTTTTGCATTATAAACAAATTGAGGGGCAAGAGAAATTAGAAAATTAACTTTTTTTAACTTTTTACCTGGTATATGTATTTGATTAATCACTGGCCTGGTTCTACTCCATTGTAAAATGTCAACAGCGGTGTTTAACAATCCTTTTTTGCTTCATGCCCCTCCTAAGAACCTCAAATGGATTTTGAACAGACATATATGCTTCAAAAATTGTAGTGGCCTTCTTAAATCACCTCTTTAATACTGATGTTTTGAGAAATACCTTTTTATGTCTGGTGATTTATAGCGTTTAACAATTATACAGTGTAATTATTTATTTTTATTGAAACATCAAATATGCATTGATTTTGTTAGCATTCTGATGTTTAGTTTAGTAGTTCTAATGTGGTTGATATAAGTGATGTGATAAATTTGTCCATGTTAATAAACCACAGCAAGCAAGTTCTGAATATTTTTTTTTTGCTAACATTACAATAAATGCAATTATATCATGATTACATGCATTTTGTCTGTTTCTCACTTTCACATTCTACTAGCAAAGTTTCCAATATTGATATTTATATTGAACTAATAAATGACTGATTGATTTATTATTTTAGTACATTTTCTATTTATTTTTATTTTTTAGAGGATCAGTCCAAATTAGATGAAGACTCTGTTGCTGGTGATTCGGATGCTGATTTCGCTGAGTACATGACAGGCAAAAAATTGCCTCCAGGTGGAATCCCAGGCCTTGACCTTAGTGATCCCAAACAGTTAGCAGAATTTGCAAGGTAGACATAATCAACTGTATGAATTTATAGATATTCAAATCAAAGCATTCAGATGAGTCAATACAACTTTTAAATGTTCTAATTGATAATAATTGATTTGTTCACTTTGGGCTTTTGTTGTTGCGTTTTTTTTTTTTCTTTCTCTTGTTGGGACAGGATAAAGCCTAGGAAACCAACTGATGATGTACCCAGGACAGTCCCTTGCCCCCATAAGGTAACTGTTAGACTGTTTAGGAGTATAGCCTTACCATAATAAGGAAAGTACTCAGTTACAGATTAATTGGAGGGTGCTGATCAATGTTCCCTTTAAGCTGCGCTGCACAGCTATCTCACAGACGTCGTGCAGCGGTTTTGAGTATCCGCACAGCAAATCTCTGTGTGTTTGATTGTCGGCTGTGCAATTTTGCACCAAAAAAAATTGATGTTGTAAAACTTTGCATACAACTGTATGAATTTGCACACGAACCAGAATACCTTAGAGGGAACATTGGTACTGATTATTGTGTTTTATAAATATATGTTTCAGCTTTAAAATTCCTAATGTAATAAAGAAAATTGTTGGTAATTTATTATACTTATATGATTTCATTATTAATCAATAGAGCTGCTATCTATATTATGGTAAACCATCATTACAATGAATAAACGTATGCGAGCACCCCTCTGTTACATTTGAATTGAGGGCATAGAGTGGGAAATCAGCTTCAATCACCAAGATAAAATGTTGACTGTCCTCTAAAAAATTACATCATATCAATCAGTGGCGTTGCTTGAGGTATGCTGTTGAGGAGTTTCACTTAAATCAAAGATCAGCTTCATCCAAGTGTCTATACAATCGTTGACTGCCGAAGCAGTCTCAGGGAAATTTTCATTTGATGAAGATTCGTAATCATATTCAAGATTTGACTGACTTTTATTTATTTTTAAAGACATCTGGGTAAAAGAGAATCTGAAATAATGTACTGTTTGTAAAATAAAAATGCACAATTTTTCATATTCTTAAATTAAATAGTCTTTGTGTATGCCTCTGCCGCCACGCTTAACTTTGCGCTTTGTGATTAATTGTTGGAAATATATTACATTATTAAATAATTAATTTTCATTATAGAGCTACTATTTGGGTTACAGGGAGTAAGAGTTAATAATTTTAATTGGAACGGGTAAAGAAACAGTTGTTAGCATCCCCATGATTTTTAAAATTTGACCTTTGCACCTGGATCAGGGAAATTTAGCCTTTGGTAGCTACAAAGAATAAAGGGAATTCCTCTGCAAATTTATTTTAAATGAACCTTTGGTTATTAACTCATGATTACTGTTTGTGAATAAGTTGCTCAACTTCTTAAGTGATTTTAATATCCTGTCTTTCATCCTAGCACATTGTGGGTTCCATATTTTGCAGATCATCTACTTATTTATTGTTTCAGGGCTGCAACAAAATGTTTAGAGACAACTCTGCCATGCGTAAACACTTACACACGCATGGTCCTCGAGTTCATGTTTGTGCGGAATGTGGTAAAGCGTTTGTGGAGAGCTCAAAGTTAAAGAGACACCAACTAGTTCACACAGGGGAAAAACCATTTCAGGTGAGGCATTTTACTATTATTGCTAAAGTGAGGGAAAATTTTCATGGAATTGAATGTGCTCCTGTTAAGGTTTATTACTGCTTGGTGGTGGATACCATTATTTAATTATATTTACCGTAATTATTGTATTACATGTACCTATTTTCACTATATTACATTTTGAAAACAACTTTTTGCAAACCCTATTGATTAATTCTAAAATATTTAAAAAGTTATTCCAATTCAAGTGGCTTTGTTTTAGCCACACTAGAATTAGACAGTTCCCCTTTTATATAAAACTTGTTACTTGATTGATTTTTTTTTAACTTGCAGTTTGAAGGATTGGATACATAACCTCAAATCTGATTTTTCTTTCAGTGTACATTTGAGGGATGCGGGAAACGTTTTTCTTTGGATTTCAATTTACGCACACATGTACGAATCCACACTGGGGACAGGCCTTATGTTTGTCCATTTGATGGTTGCAACAAAAAGTTTGCACAGTCAACAAATCTAAAGTCACACATTCTTACACATGCAAAGGCAAAGTATGTCCTTTTTATCATGAATTTGTAGCTTCTTAAATAATTTTAAAAATAAATATTGATATATTTACTTTGCTGATAATGAATATGTACAATATGTTCTGAATACATTTTCTTCTAAAATTTTCATTATACCAAATAATATCAATTTATTTTTAAATAATGCTAACCCAGACTAACCACAATTGGTTATTTTTACTCTTGGTGGACTTTTCAAATAATTCTCTTTGATCTGTTTAGAGATCTTCATAAAAAGGATTAGTGCTTATAATTATTTTCAATGCATTTTTTTTTCTTAATCCATTTTAGGGTAGACAGGTCTTCCAAGACAATGTTAGTTTTTTCAGATCAAGGCTCAGTTGATGGAGATCAGTGGTGCGTTGCAATTTTAAAATCAATTATTTTTACTTTTCAAAAATATGCCAATTATAGTTTGTATTTCATCAAAAGTTTGAAATAAAAAAATTAATGTTCTAAATACAGGTACAACTAAATGGCATTTTATTTTCTGGAATGATGCACATTTAGGATCATTAAGTTTGAATTCATTAAATAAAGTTTTAAATATCTACCCAGTATTAATGTTGTATAATATGTTGACAAAATATTAATGATAATGATAGGCCTTTGTAACAAAATCCTATTTTTTATCTTTCTTTTCTTTAGTCTGTCAGATGATGGTTTGTTGGTTTTTGATTCAAGGGGACAGTCAGCTTATCAGATTCCAGGAACACAGTAAGACTTTTTAATAAATATTAATCTTATTTTTCATTTTTTTGGGACTGCTTATGAAGGCTGCATTATGAAACATTTACTTTTTTCTTTAGGCCCCAGTTTGAAATACTTTGGTGTCTTTTTAATTAAAATCCTGATTTTCCACTTCAAAATTGTGGTCTGTTCCTTGTCTATTTCATTACTTTGAATTAATATGTACTTCTGTTTTCACAGAGCTGGTCAAGCCCTTGCATATGTCACTATCCCACCAGAATCTCCAGGATGGGGTTGAATGATTTAAAGCCACACATCTCACAGACATCCATAAGGTATTTATTTGGTTTATATGAACTGGTGTAAAAAAAATACTGCATTTTTAAATTAAGATTGTTACCCTTAGGCGAAAAATAGTTTTCATGATTCATGTGTCAAGTTAATGTCATATTGTAAAGTTAATGATCATATACCAGACCTAAGAAATGTAAAATCAAACTTAGTTAAGATTTGTCGAAAAATGTTCATTCAGCATTTTAAAGCTATTCCTTAATTTTTTATTTCCTTTTCAGGTCCATCTTCAACACAGTGACCAGCATATTTTTCACATGCAGCTTCCGGTTATTCTATGTTACCCCTGCTGCATTTTCCACCACAGTATACTAATTTTAGATGTGTACATAGGTTTTGTAATTTTCTTTGATTACAAGTCACCTTAGTTTTCAAGCAGTTCTGCCGTTGTTATCAAGGAACAGGCATGCAAGGCTTCTGCTAAACTTGAGGATTACTTCAATTTCTATTCGGTTTCACCTCTGGCTGTCAATGATCTTTTAATAGTCATTTGAACAAAGACTATTTTTCTAGCAGATACATAAGTAAATATGATGAAATCCTAAATTATAGTAAATTTTGAAACTTGGGTAACTTTACAATGCTACAAGAAGCCCATACGCAGACATCAGTGTTGAATTTCAAGATCCATCTGTATAATTACTGAATCATTACTAAAAGCTGGATCTTTTATTGTATGGTTACATGCTACACTTACACATTAAACTTTTTAAAAACAACTTAATAAATATACAAATAAAATTTAAATCTTGAAAAATGTCCTTTTTTTTTTTTGCTCTATGTTCTGGTTAAAGGCAATATTCCTGTGTCTGTGCAAAGATAGGATGATAAATTCCTACTTGGACCACAGCTACTGAAAGTTTTATTCCACTCTGTGGCAACAACTTTACTTCATGCTGAAGAATTGTGACATTAGAAATAAGTATCTTGAACTTTTCTTAGAAAAGCAGCTACCGGTACTGGAAAATACTGTATAATGAAGGGATGAGGTCCATTAACATTTTGTGCAACCAGCACAGAAACATTATACTGGGGGCAGCATGGGAGTTGTGAATATTTCATTCAAGTTGAAACTCCTGTCATTAGTTTGTTATTTTCACATGTAATTTATTTCATTGTACAGTGGATTTCTTAAAAATTTTTTGTTCTGTTGATTTTAATTTTACAGATTGGATTTAATGTAAGAATTTTTTTGTTGGGTGGTTTGGTCATGTCCAAAGCAAGTTCATGTGCTTGTGTTTTCACTGTACTCAAAAATGTGAAAATGTCTGCAAAACAAAATTTTGTTTGTCCTTCAGGGTTTTAAAAAATATTTAAATTAATTAAACTTCAAACAGCACAGCATATTTCACCATTCGTTCTGATTAGAGACTGACCTCACCTGATTCGGAAAAGCTCCCCCCCCCCCCCTCATAAGTACACATATTGTAAATATTGATATAATAATTGATATTGACAGTTTTCATTTTCTCATGAGTTCAATGTGTAAGGATGATTACTTCATCTGCATATCTTGTAAATAAAATGAATTCTGAAGTTAGTTTAGTCTTTTCTGGTTTTTCTTTAATTAAATGTATTCTGTCTATTTCATCACTGGTAAAGATAGTTATTTATATATTATTTTCCCATTAATTTTAAGATACATTTCCAAACCAACTTCACCCAACTGATTTCTGAAACTCATGAAAATGTATTCTGGGATAAAATTGTACCACTGACCACTATATATCTACCTGGTACCGGTATATATATGACAAAATAAGGAACTCCTTGCACTGATGGTACTTAAGTTTACAAAAAATGTTCTGACCATCTGTATCCATATTTAAATTTTAACTCCAACTGAACTGAAAAGAATTAAAATTATGGTAATATTTACAAATGCCCAATGGCTTTATTTTAATAAGCTTAGGATCTCTGCAATATTATGCTTCCTTGATAATGATTTGTCAAGAGTAATAATTATTTTAGTTTGCAATAGGTATTGAGTTTTAAAAAGACAACTTTACATGAATGTATGAACACGATAGAGCTGCAAGTTAAGTGAAATGGGAATTGTCATTTTTAGTCTCTAAACAGAACCTTCAATGGCAATGAGTGACAAAATCAATCATTGAATATCTTAAATAGTTGCTTGGTCAGAAATTATTGAAAATGTATGATTCCAATAAAGATAATTTTTACACATGTAGTTTTTAAACAAATTGATAATGGTTGGTGAAAATTTAATAAAAGTGACTTTAATTTTGAAGAAACCTAGAACAAAATCATGCATTCCAAAAATTTTAAGATGCATTCACTAATACTAATACATTTAGGACTGGTACATAACTTCAAAATATGTAAACCCTAAAAATCTATGGGGCTGTTTTACTGTTATTTTATTAATTCCTTCAAAAATAAAAATTTTGTACATGTTATTGTTACTTGACATAGATAACAACACACAAGGTGCTATGTTTCATATTCTTTTAAAATACTAATATACAAAACTTGCGTATAAATTATTGAAATTTAATTTAACATAATTTCATTTGATAACCAGTTAACCCTCTGGAGACGGAGCCTTTTCGGGGTGTATGTGCCAAAAAGACGGAGCAATTTTTACGAGCTCGAGACTCGCATTGCAAAAAAATTTATAAAAAATAAACTATTCCCTTAATATATGTAAAACTATAATATTCTTGTAGGAAATTGAATGAACTAATACAATCTTTATGAATCAAACTGACATATCAAAATTTATGCAAATGAGGTACCCTTATTTGCATAATTTATGCGTGTAATTTTTTGTTACACCTAGAACAAACATGACTTACTTGTATCAATTGTATGAATTTTTTGATGTATGAAGCCTGAATAAGTCCTAATACTTATTTTTTGGGGGGAAAAGGGCCCATGAAGGCCCTTCAGACACCTTTGGCACATGGTTCTACTCCTTTCCCACCCCCACCCCCTATTTTTCAGTTGTTACAGACACACTGTAACAGGCCCCCATTTATAACCTAGGGACCTTCTCTTAAGCTGAATGTTACTGACAAATGTGTCTGCATATCAATTGGTCTCTCTCATTAACACTTGAGTGATATTTAGTGTAAAAAATAGCATAAAATACTCAAATGGGGTGCTTATGACTTATTTATAGGACTTATGTTGTCTAAAAATTCAGAGGGGTCATCTCTGTCCATTTGAGGACCCCTAATACTAGTAATACTAAACCAAGAGTTCACAACATTAGCATTACCCTCAATTTGAAAGTCTTCATTAATTCCCTGGTTGTTTTCAGCAGTTTCAGTGTCAAATTCACTGCTAGAATATCAAAATTACTAAGCACAGTTTGATCAGAGTCACTGTCAGACATGTTCGAAATTCACGATGTAACTACACACACACAAAAAAATTCCTGCAAACAAATAAATTGAGTTCACCTTCAACGAACGCCGCCATTACAATGCCGGGATGTGCAGGAATATGTATGAATAAATTTGATTCGCTGGTACAACGCCAAGCCAGCCAATCGTGAGGCTCGATCTATCAGACCGACGGCTCGGACTTGACGTCTTTCTCGCTAGTGTACCTCGGGCCGATAGATCGGCCCTTACGTCTTCAGAGGGTTAAACAAATATAACTTATAAGGCAGAGGTCTCCAGTTTAAAATGTTCTTTCTAAATTGCTGTGTCAATAATGTTAACTTCCTTCCTAGCTGTTCACAATTGTACCTCTTTTTATGAGTATCATTAACTGCATTAAGATTGTATTATATTGTCACTAATCAAATAAAAATTGAAGTTATGATAATAAATCTCCAACTTAATCGCTGTCTTCTGAACTGCTGGCAGAACCGAAAATCTCCTCTTCGTCTTTCTTTCCTTTGGTTTTTTCATCTTCACTTCCACTGCCTTGTTCACTTGGGCTCTTACTTCTGCTCCTACTTCTACTTGGGCTCCTGCTTTGACTTCTGCTAACACTTCTGGACCTGCTGCCTGATTTACTCCGACTCCTGCTTGCACTCCTGCTCTTACTTCTGCTCACGCTCCGACTTCTGCTGCGGCTAGCACTTTTACTGCTACTTCGGCTACGGCTTCTACTAACACTTTTGCTTCTGCTGCGACTGACGCTGCGACTCCTACTTCTGCTTTTAGCACTACCTGCAGATTTGACACTGGCTTTGTCATCATCCTTGTCCGAGTTGTTTAATTCATCATCACTGTCATGATCAGAGCCAACATCTCTAAGTCCCTCTGAGGTAACTAAGTGTAAATTGAGATATAAATAATTTCATTTAAGAAATAATTTATAAGTTAAACATACCACTAAAGGAAGCTGAATATTTATTTTTAAGTAAATGTTAAATTATAGAAATGGTTAATTTAAAAAAATCATAAAATCTATTTTACTGCCCTTCATTTTCAGCTTCAAAAAATTAATGTTAGTGTGATAATTAATTTAAAAGAAAAATATATAGGATTAAATATGTTGAGATTTTTCTAAAGAAAAAATTGTAAAATTACTGTTTTAAAAAAAAAAAAGAAAGATTTTAATTACAAGTTTTTCTGAAAAAGTAGCAGTAAGAATATTGAAAACATTAATTTTGGCGCATAACTGGTTAAATAAAATACCTTCTGCTGTCAGGCTAGGCATGGGTTCTTCTTCTTCTTCCTCCTCACCAGGTGGTTCTAGCATTTGCATGCGTCCCTCCTTAGCGAAAAATGAAAATAAAACGTTTACACAATGGAATGGAATGTAAGATTGTTAAATACAATCCCCGTATGAAAAGAATTTTTTTAAACAAATGAAATAACACTTTAAAAAAACAATTTCCATATAAAATCCAAAAATATCTAAATAATCTTAAAATTTATTTAACCAGTAATAGTATTATAACATGGTTACTAAAAAGAAAACCATTTCGAAACACAAAATTTAACTCTAATTAATTATACATTAAAGTTTTTCAAAGAATCGCCACAATAATTTAATGGATGCAAAAAATATTAGACAAACCTGACTATCTATTTCTTTTTCCTGCAATTCTCTGTGTTTAACTATTAGACGTGACCTTAACTGAGCGTTTGCAACTGTTTTTCTTCGTTTACTCAGACGAACTCTGAAAATTTAGATAATTTTAAACTGACTTTAAAAAAATTACATAGGGTAAGTAAGAAAGGTAAGTCTATTCAATCCATCCCACCATCAGGTGGGATGGATTGAATAGACTTACCTTTCTCAATAACCATATGGTAGGAGATGTTCTTAAACAGATCATACAGAATTACTTATAGGTAACAAAACGCATCACACAAAAAAACTAGAATTTCATGTAACAGCATTTAAAAAAATTACTTTTTATTCAAACATTCAACTTTAGTTAAAACTATACTTTTGTGGTGTATAACCTGTCAACCATTTCATCGAAATCAACATTCTTCTCCATATCATTTTCAATTGACAAACAGCAAGACCAGAAATCTCGGACTATTCCTTGATAGATCTCAAACAGTTATTTATAAGTTTCAGTTTTGAAATTCTCCTCTCACATGAAACCACAGATCGCGAGAAATAATTGCAAGCTTCATGAGAGTATTGGAAGAGATTCTAGAAAGTCTCCTTCAGTAACATCATGACTAATATTTGCTGCTTTCATGATCCTTCGAAGCCTGGGTGTTTAAAAAAGTTTACTTTCAGATAAATCATCATGCTCTGGTGGAATCCTGCTGTTGGCACCCTGTTTTTATATTTAACTGACTCGAGCCGAATTTGTAAAATTTTCTGTTTGGTGTCACCGCCCTTTGATGGAGTCCCCTGGTGTGGGCAGCCCCCCCGCACCCCACTACTGATGCCACTGCATTAACTTTGCTGTAAGTTAATAATAGTGTGGAAAAAGAAAAATACATTTTATAGATCTGTTTAACATAGAGAAACAAAATATATCATGATGCATAACATGTTCCATTATTTATTAATTGTAATAATTTATAACAAACCTTGTTTCCAGTTCATTGTAGTAGACACCATCATCACGCATTATAAAAAAGTAGGTTTCTTCATAACCTTTAGACAACTTGTTTTTGACATTCCAATTGTATTCTCTTGCAAGCAGGTATTCATATCTAAATAAATGAGCAAATGTATTAAAAAATTTAACTTGTTGTTCCATTCTAAAATCATTTCAGTGATGAATTTACAAAACATGACCTGCTAATTAAACTGAATAGCATAAATAAAGTATAGGTATATGCAATAATAATTCGAAAACAGAACGCATTTTGAGTAATAAATCTGTTGTCAGTGGAACAAAACATTTTTGAAGACTTACGTATCACCCTCCTCATATTCTCTTCCAAGTTCTGCGTCACGCTTCCTTTTACCGAGCGTTTCATCAGTTGGAAGGAAATAGGCAACAAATTGCTCCCCACTTTCATCAACAGCACCACTAAATTGATAAAAATACATTTTTCATTACAAGACCGTTGATAAAAACAAAAATGTGTACGCACAACATCCATTGCTGCAGTAAAACAGCCATAACACCTTTGGTTACACGTTCACAGAAACATTGCTAGTTAAGTAAAAAAATTTTGAGAGTCAAGGTGTTTGAGAAACTATGTACCGTATCATAGCCTGAGACATTTCCTCAATCTGCACAGGCGCAGAATATCCTTTGGGAGCTGGGTCAGAATCAAAAAGGACTTGGGCAAAAGGATGTTTCCACAGCTAACGTAAAGAAAGAAAACTTATATTAAGCAAGTAAAACGCGCATGACAGTCGTCAATGTTAAGGTATTATGTAACAAATTAAGTGTTGGAAAAATATGAGCCTAACATATTTCAAATATCATATCAAAGCAAACAAAGTGTCATACCTTGAAGTCTGGAAAAACTTCCATGACTTGAACTGGTGTCACACCAGGTTTACTGTAGTGTTTCTGAATCTTAATGGGGCAAAAGATTTGTTAGAATGTAATAGGATCATAACCATGTCACAATACAAAACTTCTATAAATTAAATCCTATTAATGTTTTAGAAAGTTTGAATAACATTTTTGAGAAATTGGATACTTTTACCACTTAAGAGAGATAATTAAAAAGATGTCTATCTGTCTTAACCCCTGGGCCCCCCTAAGTTGGGCCCTAATAACACTTCAAACGTGGGTGAAAGAAAAAAAAAAGTGAAGAAAAGGCACAATATCATTGTCTACATTATCAAATAAAATAAACTAAGTGATACTTTAAGAAAAAAGTGAAACTTACCGGGTGTTTTGCCTTTTCAAAAGTATTGTTAATGGCATTGATTTGACTTTCTCTATCTTTGTAAAGATCCTCCTCTTTCATTATTCTCTTGATTTTAAAACCAACTCTAGATAATGAACAATATTTCCATTAACTTAGAATTAACACAAATTGAAAATTTCAATGTTATAACTTTAACATAGTTCAAAAAGAATATAACTAACTGTTTGAAAGGATGTAATTTCAATAAGAGGGGAATGAAATTAATAATTAATGAGTGTCCAGATTTGAAAGCAAAGCACTACATGGGCTTGCCATCCCAGATTGCAAAAATAATGTCTTCTGTCTTTTTACTCTTACAGAGCACTATTAAGAGAATGATCATATCAAACGTCACCACTCTCAAAAAATTATTTCTGCAGATGCTAATGCTTATATAGTGTCTGACATACTGAGATAGAGTAAATGACAGCTAGAAATAAAACTTCAGAAACCTGGCAAAGTGTTCAGATTCAATGACCAATTTTCACTTACTTTGCCTCTGACTTATCAGCTTTTTGGATGAATCTGTTGTATTCAGTAGATATGTACTCTGTCTTGCGCAGCCAAGATACATTTGTATTGTGATGCCTTGATCTTTAAAATAAAAGGAAATAAGAAATATGAAAGATTGTTTTGAATTCTATCATTTGGAATAAGCATAATTTATGTAACAATTGAATTATTAGTAAAGAACATTAATCATGCAGAAAGAGTTTAAGCACAACATTGTACAGTTAACCTTTTAGAATCTCCAGGTGCATTGAGGTCTTCCTCCAGCAGCCTTTCATCTTCTGGCTCTGGGTAAGCTAAATAAAAGGAGGCGGAAACAATTAATGGAAATCATTTAATTTATACTTGTGGAACCCATGCATTCCATCGCTATCAATAATTTATATTTATACTTAATGTAGTAGTGTGCTGAGTGGCTGCTTGGTGGAAATACAGTTTTATATTTACTGTATATACTCGTCTAAAAGTCTATCTCATCTATAAGGCGAGGCTTTTTTTTTTTTACCAACAATTATGAAATATGATATGATTGGTGGATAAGTTAAGGGTAAAATGCGGGGCTACGAAATTCTGGATTTTTATAATTTTGTCACCACTGGCTAGTGCCATTAGGCCTATGCTCTCTCACAGTCGGTGGTATCAAGTGAAAAACCCACTGATTTTTATTAGTGTCCTCTCTGCTCCCGATGTTAGAGGCTGACAGATTGAGCAGTCAGCAATGATGCATGTGGCTTGGTATGAGATTTCAGTGAAGCATCCACAGCTGTGTGTGTGTACCCAGTTTTTGGGTCAACGTACAGCTAACGGTAAGTACACTAGCACTACTGATAACTCGACATTGCATTTTATTTTTGAAAACTTTGCATATACATATTCAGAACAATTAATATCCATTTCTTACCATTGAGGTCAATTTTATATGTATCTGGATTAATGAGATCAATATTGACACCCAAATCATGTTCAGTCAGAAGGTCATATTTGAAAGATCTTTCCAATGATGTTGGCTTGTAAGTGTAAAATCTGTTCATGAATGTTTTATAAATAAATATAATATTGATCTAATATATATTAGTTAAAATAATTTTAGAAGGGTTGTATATATGATGTTAGTAATTTATATTATTATCATAGCTCAAGAGCATTAAACAATTTTATTTTTAAAATTCAAGAATAAAAACCTACAAAGTATTCTGATCCAGTATTTATGTTACTTTAAACCACATATCTCAGAAACAAGCTGAGTGATATCTAACAAGTCATCACTTAAAAAAACTTAAGGAACTAATGGTAGCTAATTCAAATTTACTAATGAATTAATGAGAACATATAACAAACCTGTTTGACTCAAATGGATATGTGATGAACTTGGGGTCAAAAGGGATATCTGGCAAAGTATTATTAAACTTCACTCTGCATACCAATTCAGATCTGTGAAATGTAAATGTTGAGGCTGATAGTAAATTCTATTAACATAAATAAAATAAGTCAACATTAAATATTGGTATTTAAAATAAAATGGTAATTAAAATAATTTTTTTTAAGCTTAAATTTTCAATAAAAAATAATAATTTTTGAAAGTGCCATCTTTACTTAAATACCAAGCTTAACAATTGATGCAACAAAGAGGTTGATGTCTGCATTTGTGCTATCACCCATGGACTATTGCAATGCTCTCATGGTGGGTCTTCCAGCTACGCTCCTGGATAAAATTCAGATAGCACAGAATAATGCAGCTCGAATTGTTCTCCGCAAAAGCAAGTTCGACCATGCAAAAACACTTCTGAGAGAGTTGCACTGGCTGCCGGTCCGTGCTCGCATTGAGTACAAAATCGCAACTTTGTGCTACCGCTGTTTACATGGCCTGGCGCCGTCCTATCTGAAAGAGCTGCTGACGCCTTATGTACCCACTAGACAACTCCGCTCATCCGACAGTGGCAAACTCTTGACACCACGTGTTCGCCTTGAGACTTGCGGAAAGCGCACTTTCACATTTGCTTGTCCAACAATTTGGAACGCCCTTCCAGTCGATCTCAGAAACAATCAGACACTGGAGTCCTTTGAAACCGATTTAAAGACACATTTATTTCGCAAACACTTTCTGGGATGATCGTCTACCATATTTTCCATTTAATGCATATTAGCTGTGTTGCTCACGGTTGAAATGGGTTGAAAGACTTTGACATTGTATGCTTGTAATTAGTTTTTGTAGTGTTGCGTTTGTTTTAAATGTGGTAAATTATAGATTTTTTACTCTTGTTCCGCGCTTCGAGCCTTTGGGGATGAAGCGTGTTTTTGAAATACACTTTATTATTATTATTAAACTTCTATACAACTTTCATTTATTTCTTCTCAGTTGCCTTTCAGGACTGTGGAGTTCACCACCAAAATGCGACAGAAATAAGTTTAAGCAGCTTTTCTCTTGAAAGTTTTAAGCCCCTGCCCTTAGGTTTATCTAAGTACAAAGTACAGTATATTACTGCATAAAATGCAAGATTTTTTTTTAATTAAAAAATGTTTTCGTGAGCACTTTATACATTCATTAAATTTTGATTTTTTAAAACTTTTATGCCAGCTCTAGTATTATAGTTTCCTGTAAATAAGCGTAAGGGTTTTTAATTTAATTAAATCTAGCGAAATGCTGTCTGTCTTGATGAGTTTATTGTTTTATAACATTATGGTTCAATGTTCCAGTGGGAAAAAAAATCATGTTATGGAATAAATAAACAGCGCTTTAAAAAGTTAGGGCGTTGCACTATAAGTGGTCATATGCTGAATTAAGTGGTGTCTCTTCTGCCAGGCTCTAACAAAGAGAGCTGTGTAAGAGACAACAACAGAAACCTCCCTTCAACAGTTGGCTTAGCTAGAAATATATTACAAAATGAAGCTGAATGGGGAAATAATTCCACATTTCAAATTTTGGGGGCTTGTGATGAATACAAATCAATATTATTAAGATTATATAATTTTATTTTATTGTAAAATTAGACGCTAAAATATACTTCAACTGCATTCTTAAGTATTCGAAGACACAATGGTTCCCCTACTTATAAGTACTTGTGTATTTATTAAAAATTATTTCCCTTATGATTTCAACCCCATTGCAGCAAGGAGTGGCATACAATTTATTTAAAATTATTGAATGAATTATTTTTTTTCCTATCGTAAATTTTAACGTTTTTTGGAAAGCAGTCATTGATGGCTAAGGACATGAGTGACCAGTTTCACATGAAACATTCTAATTAGTATACTTTGGACCTGTAGTTTAAAAATCTAAAGATACTAAATCTTATAAAGAAAATGATCTAACACACGTTTCAAAGCACTCAGATATAAAAATATAATTCTTAAATTATGGATATTTATTAGCTTTTTTCCTTAGCTTAGATATTTCAATATTTTTTAAAATTTGTAAACTAATGAAAATGCATTTCAGCCAAGGGGCAAAAAGTTATAGTTAAATTTATTTGACATGAACATGTGCAGAAGAAAATCTGCCCCCCGAGACCAAATTTCTGACAGGGCTCATCTTACCCTACCCAATCACTTTTAGATAAATTAGGCCTAATTATTTAGTTATTAGTGTTGAAGACTTCTTCTTGATAGGCCCGTTTTTTAACTAAATATTTGAAACAGACTATAGTATAGGCCTTTCGGTTATAAGTAGTAGGCATAGGGTGAGACACGACCTAAACATATTACGAGATAAGTATAGCGCAAAGCGCCCAAAGCATAATTTGCTATGGGTAGAGTGCAATGCTTCCTTTCCCACATTAGATTTACCTAAATTCGGGATGAAGGTAGCTTTAGCGGTTACTGCAAAAAAAATTTTATGGAGTATAAAAATTAGATAGTTTTATAGACCAAATTAAAAAAACATCAAAAATGTTTTGAAGTTTTTGAGCTATGCCTTTTTTTTTAAAATGATGTAATTGTAATAGTGAGTTCGTTTGTACTTTTTATGGTCTGTCTATCAATGTACTACCGGCATTAACTAGTAGTATGGACCTCATCATCTGATTTTGTGTTATTATCTGTTGATCTCAGTTTAACATAATACTGTTGTTACTTTATTACAGGTACAAATAAAAATAAAAATTGCTTCTTTACTTATTACTACATGTTAATTGATGCTTTCACTGAATGGTGCAGAGGTCAAGTGAATAGTCTTATTAATGACTAAATGATATCTGGTAAAATATCAACCACTGAATGATTTTTATTCACAAAGAATTAATTTCATTGATGCTAACATTTTTCTTTTACATATTATTATTACATGCAGATGGGGCATGATTTAAAATTGATAAACAAAACTTAGTAACAAGTGCACAATTGAACATAGTATCTATATTTATTGTTTCTCTCAGAAATGCAAGTAAATCCGCCAACAACCTGCAATCACTCCTCTAGCCTCACAGTCTCAGCTGCGTTTTTTTAAATAAATACTGTGAAGAATAATTTTAGAGATATTTCAACAGGTGTAATCAGGTGACAGTGGCATGTAGTCTGCAATATGTCAGAAATGGGAATAGTCAATTGTACTGTGCATGCATATGTCACAATAACAAATTGAGCCATAGTCATAGCCATAGGAAGCTGCAGTTACTACTACTAGGGCTTAACTCGCCCACCCCGTCACTTCCTAAGTATTAAGACTAAGTCGTTGTAGACTGGGCTGTAGATTAGGCCTAGGCATCCAGGCATCTGAATTGATTCAAAATATTTTAAAAATTGAATTTGTGAAGGGTTGGTACCCAGACAGAGTTTTAAGTTTTACCTCTCACAAAATACTCACATAAAATTTTGGTGACACTGACACTCTTAGTCTTGACTCACACTACTAAAATACACACATTACTTAAATTACTATGACTCAATCGGAGTCATAGATGACTATTGCTCTCAGCTGCTCACTCACTTACTTACACTACACTGCTTCACTACTCTACGTACGTCTACTAATAATTATTATAATACTACACTACGTCTACTACTCACTCGGTGGTCTTCTGGACTAAATAGTAAATAATTTTTATATATTACCGTTTTTCCCCCGGCCGTGACCTTTTTTCTCTGTCATCCCTTCTACCGGTCTGCACTGTTGGTGGCATTTTCAATAGTAAAATAAACCAGCCTAGTGACTGAAATATATTAAGTTTCACGCCTATCTCCAATAATTCTGAGAGAAGTGTTGATTTTTTTTAATCAGCTACAAAATATAGCCAGATAAGTTTGAGCATTCAGATTAATTCTTTAACCCAACCATCTTCCCCCCCCCCCCCGAAAAAGTTTTTGGTTCATGTATTTTTTTAATATGCAATGAGAGAAGTGTTTATTTTTTTTAATCAGCTACAAAATATAGCCAGATAAGTTTGAGCATTCAGATTAATTCTTTAACCCAACCATCTTCCCCCCCCCCCCCGAAAAAGTTTTTGGTTCATGTATTTTTTTAATATGCACTTTGCGTAAGTTGTTTCACGTAAAATGCAAATTATTAGAAAATTCTTAAGCTATCGTTTGTACACATTTCAAACTTCATTTAACGAAGTGGTTATGCGCAGCCGACTGCGACTATTAATATCAGTTCTAGCTGGCAATATTTTCTTCCGGATGTTGATATTTTAAGGAAAGTATAATAATGGCAGCCCCCGGCCAAGGCATCATGCAAATGCAGAATCAGATGCCCGTTTCCTCAATTATGCATCATCAAGTTGGAGTAGTACCGACTCAGCAAAACCCTCAAATCCAAGCACCACAACCTCAACAGGGACCAGAAACAGATCCCATAGCAAAGTTCAAAAACCTGTTACCCAGATTAAAAGAGTCATTAGTGGTAGGCGTAGGCCTTGAATCCTGAAATAATATTAATAAATATTAAATATATAATTATGAGTAGCCTACAAGTACAAGTCTGACTTGACTATGATAATTTCAATTTACAATTAATTTTTTGGTAACAAATTTTTGCCTTTTGATCTCATTTCTATCTTTTAATCTCATTTCTATACTATAAAAATAATTTTAAATATATAATATAGTATAAGTATAGGCCTAAGCCTAAGGTTTTGTTAATCACCAATCAAAAGAATATATAATTAATTGTCTGTCACTGTCTAGTTATAATATTGGATATATTTTAAACTATTTATTATAAGTATAAGCAGTGATTTAGTTTAAGTTTTACAAACCATTTACTTTTTATTTCATTATAGAATCTTTTTAAAACTGGAGGTCATCTGTTTTATCAAAATGCAAGTCAAGATGAAACTGGGTTTGTTTACTTTTTTTAAAATTGTAAGTTTGTTAAAAAAATCAACTTCTTGCAGAATTATTCTGAGAATACTAATGCTCAACAATTGAAGCATGTTTGTTGTTATTTTTTAAAATAAAACTCAATATTTGACTTTTACTTTTACAGAGCACAGATGGATAATGTGACTGGTAGATTTGAAAAATGCCTTGAAGAGTTCTATGCTTTATGTGACCAAGTTGAAATATATTTGGTATGTAAGGGGATGCACTTTTTTAATAATTTTGAGCTCATAATTTTTAATTTAATATTTAATTTATTGACAAATTTTATTTAGTTGATCATTTCATTGGAGTGAAATATTCAGGATATGACACTTTTGAAGAATTAAAAAAAAAATTTTTTTGTTTAATTATAGCCTTAACCTTTTTTCAATCAACTGAAAAAATAACTTTGTAAAATGTTGAAATTGTAATTATAAAACTATGATCAAGAAGTTTATACCTATGTATTAAAATCATTGTGTTTCAGAAACTGGCTCAAGAAGTTATCCAGCAAGACAAAGACAGTAACCGCAATACCCCTAACTTGATACTTCCACAAAAAATTGATGCATCTCAACCAGAGGGCCAGTTATATTCACAATACTTATCAACGGTCAGAGCACAGATTAGTTGCGCAAAGGACATCAGAGATTTACTACATGATTGTTTAAAAAGTTTTCCAGAACATTCCCATCCATAGCATTAAAGAGATATAAATGAAAGGACATGATAGTATTGATAGAAATTCATTATCCTCTTACAGTTACAGTCTAAGCCTCCAAATGTACCTATCGCCACATTTTTTTTTTTTTTGCCTTTCCAGGTGAATTTTTGCACTTTAACTTTAAAACATGAAAGATCTGTATTTTGAGTCCGATTTTTTAGGTCACATAACTCACATTGATTTTCTGAGATGGATTGTTTAAAAGATTAGTGACACAATGACAGAAAAATACTGGTATTATATTCCTACATCTGCATGATTGAGCATTAATTTTATTAAATTAATATGGTTTTTTGAATTGTTCAAATATGGTATTATTTAATTTTAAATACTTATTGAAAATATTAGTAATTGTTCTATTCATATTCAATTTATAATTTATGAGGGTATTTAAAAATCAAATATAGGATAACAATGTCTCATGCCTGCATAAAGTCTCAAAATGTTGGGTTTTTTTTTGCTACCTTACACAAAAAGTAAATTGGACAAAATTATCACTTAACTTTAAGTTAAATTTAAACTGATTTGAAATTTATACTTAAAGTTATAATGATAATGTAAATAAATGTACAGCTAACTTCATAAGAATGTGAATAAAGATGAGTAAACATAGCATATATATCTTGTTTTCTAGATTCTGAAAAGAGATGGGGTCTTGAAGGCTTTGACTCACTTCTGAGCATTTAGTAATTGTTGTCTTGTATGTTTTAAAAAAAAATCATTTGACATTTGTTAATTAAAATATTTGGATGACCCCAGCTTTGAGTATTCTTCTCCAATATTAGTTTCAGAATGAATACACTTATTTAAAGCATTCATTCAATCAGTCATCAGAACATAAACGAATGAGTTAATATTAGCAGAAATACAAAACAATTTATTAGCAACTTAAAAAAAAATGGCAGTTAAAATGTTCAAAACTGAATACCTGTACCTGAAATCATAAAAAGTACATATAACCTTTGATTTCTTAACAATGGTAGGCGTTGGCAGCGCACATAAACCACTTCGTTACAAATTACAAGTAAGATTTAAGCTATATAACATGTTGATTGTGGAAGAAATGCAGAATGTTTCCCAAAAGTCTTTTCACCTAAGTATACACCATATGCCATATTTGTTGTCAACGTAGTTTCTAAAATATTAACATATCAGAATTGAAAACTCTTGGCTGCTTGGGGCTAAATACTTTGGCTACGGAATACATACTAAAGAGCTCTTAACAAGATTATGCACAGCACCTCTATGGAACTGGCAAACTATAAATAACTGATGCAGAATGTGTTAATCATGATGATTATTTGATATTTCCTAATTTAGGGTCTGAAATGAATTCTTTTGCTCAGCATCAAACCATATGGTAAATACACATATATACAAACACACACACAAACAATAGGCTTCTTGGTAATACAGTATTAATTAAATTATATAATACTAGATATAGCCCGCCAAACATTGGCGACAGCAATGCATGAACTTCCCATCTAGTAAAGTTACTTGACAAAACATGAACTCAAGTAAGGCACATTTAAGAATCCCAATATTTGCTACACCCCTACCCCATGAAATGTGACATTTATTTTGCTGCCCACGGATACTACGTTTAAGCTAAGTGATATTTCTTATTTTTATACCGTTTTTTCTGTTGTTCTGTTCGCTGACGAAGGCTGTCTGCCCACACGTTCATTGTTTTGTTGCATATCTTTTTTCAGGTTTAACCCTACTCTGTTTTATTCGTTCTTATTGAACCACACTCTGGCGTATCTATAAATAGCCTGCATGTTGTTTGACCTTTGCTGGCGAATTATATACGGTATATAGATTCTCATGTCCCAACCACCTTTAAACCGAATATTTTTTGCACAATACTTAAATTGAGACGATTTCATTTCTGAAAAGAAAATATTACCAATTGCAATTGCGTTATAAAAAATCTATATATGTCATTTAGCGTAGTTATCAGGAATTATATTTTGCGCGCTAGCGAACTCATTATTTAACCACACTCTGGCGCATCTATATATAGCTTGCATGGTGGTGGTCTTTGACCTTTGCTGCCAAATTATATATTACTAGTCGACCCGCGATGTAGCATACGTTGCTGAATTGCTCATAGATGAGTGAAGACTTCGTGAAAGACAAAGTTAAATGGGGTGGGTTTGAGGATACAACAGTGATTGCGTGAAAAGATGGAACTCTGGAGAGAGCTACATACAACAGTCCGTGACTGAAGACCGGTTTTGGTAGATAGAAGCATATCGTTTTGAAACTTTGTCCCTGTGCCTTATTAATTGTCATTGCAAAGGATAATCTAACAGGACATTGTCCCTGCGTAAAAGTAAAAGGTAAATTTGAATCTGATGTTGTGAGGGAAATCCGGGAAATAAGGACAGTTTTTGCGGTGGCAGCTGCCATAGTTCGACACTTTAGCACATTGCAGTGAATGTTGGTAACAGTCAGTCTAGTGCCATTACAGAGAACTCTTGCTGGCATGAGGTTTCTGATAAGCATGACAACTGAACCAATTTTATTTTTGAGTTTATGCGGAGGCATGCCAGTGGGAGTAAGACTGTTAAGAAATTCTTCGGGGAATGACAGTTGCTACACCCCTTCCCCCATGATGCGTCACTGCACACTTTTTATTTCACGCCCATGAACTATATTAATATTCTCATGTCCAAACCACTTTTAAACCGAATAATATTTTACACAATACTTAAATTGAGACGATTTTATTTCTGAAAAGAAAATATTACACACCAAACACAATTGCGTTATTAAATATATATATATCATTTAGCGTAGTTATAGGGAATTATATTTTACGCGCTAGTGTACTCGTTATTGAACCACACTCTATCGTATCTATAAATAGCCTGCGTCTTGTTTGACCCGTCTTTTTTTACCTTAGCTGGGGAATTATATATATAGATAATAAGATAACATATGGTAAATAAATGGGCTAAAAAATATCTTGTTTATCAATTATCAAGAACATGGATATCTGAGAAATTAAGGTAAATTACATTTTTTACTTCACAGTACTACAAATATTTTACTAACCAGGAAACCAATTGTAAACCAATGAGGACTACATGTTAAATTTGTAAGGTTCTAGGTCTGTCTGTACTTAGCATCTGAGATTTTAAAATTGGGTCATTTTTGGGGTATATATTTGCAATCACTTACCTTACTTAAACAATTAATTAAATTTAAAACATTATTTTTTACTTACAGAGATTTTAAAATAAAATAATTTTTAACATGATTTCTAATAACAGAAACACACAAAAATGTTTAAATTTCCTAATTCAGTTTAGGGATTTAACTTGCCCTTAAGTTTAATTTTAATCCTTAACTAAACTTTCTTTACCCTTCAGTACTTTGGTTTTCTTCTTTTTCTTTATTGGGATTATAATAACATAAGGAGCCATATCATTTTCAATGTAATTAGCTACTGTTGATATAACATTGGAGATGCATCCATCATTTATTAAAAGATCCTTCACTTTTTCTGACAATCCTTCAATAAATGTATCACTGTTGACATCAAGGCTAAAATCACCCTTTGACATTAAACTGTGGAAAAAATTAGGATTTTAATTACCTTCAATATTCAAAGAAAAAAAAATATATGTGCAAATTCTTAGAATTATCTTTACGATTTAATTTTCTGAAATACTTCTGGAGAAAATTGTAGGTAATTGTATTATTAGGCTATTCTATTATACTAGGAAATTTATATGACTTACTGAACATCGGTACATGCCACTTTGGTAGTTATTTTTACTCTCACATGAACGCCTTTGTTCAATACAGTAAACCCAAGGATCTCATGTAAACAGTTCAGCTCTGTTAGTTTTATTTGGTAGGTAATGTTTGTTATCTGATACTGGTCTTCAATGCTTGAGATATCTTTACTTTTTTCAACTGTGTGGTAAAATAAAATAGCAGTCAATTTAGAATGCTGCAGAACAATCACAAAAGAGAATATATAATTAATAAAATATTCAATAATTATGCAATTATAAATAAAAAGTTCAGTCATTGATCTGTGTAAAGCAGTAATATGTTGAAACTCATGCCGGTACTATGTATATTATACCGTAATAATTCAAGTTTGTGAGATTAATTTGCTTTGTTAACATTAAAATACTAAATGATATGGTTTTAAACATTGATGATGAATAACTGAAAACATAGCAAATCTATTTTTTTAAAGCTGACATTAAATTGTATGTGTATGGATAACATTCACCTGCTTTAACCATGTCATTAAGTTCTCTCAGCCATTGCTTTAAAACGCAGTCATTTTCATCAAAAGAATCTGAAAAATATAATAATTTATCACAAGTTTAGGCTACCGGCATATAAACTATTGTAATATTTTTAAATTAAGGTAGATTCAATGCATTAAGGTTATTTTTTAATTATACAACTTAATTATAATATAGATAATCTTTTTTTAATGTAATTTAATTGACAATAATTTCAATATATCTGGTAACTGAAGATTAATTATTTTATAATTTTAAAACACTTACCTGCAAGTAAGCTAAAACCGAGATTTGCTATTTCCCATTTAAGATTTTTGTTCTCATACTCCTTCTGACATTCTTTTACTTTTAATTCAAGTAAATAAATTTCTTTCACAAGCGGCAATATGTATTTATTGCTGAATAGGGAAAAAATATAAATATACTGAATAACATATTAAACTAATAATTAGTGCCATTTGTTTTATTCTTCTTTTAATTTACAAAGAATTTTTATTTAAATAATGCATTGTAAAAAATTTTTTTTGATGACAAGGAGTAAGTGCTTTATATGTTGTCTTTTTTTTTTTTTTACTAAAAAAAGTTATAAAACTTAGTGCTCTCCATATAACTTAAAAGAATTTTACGTTAATTTTTTACACCATTTAATTTAATGAAATATTTAACTTAATCCATTTTTCTTATTAAACAGCAAGTTGGGTTTAAAATATATCAAGGAGAGGTTTAATATATAATTTTATATGAGACTGATTGGGGGGAAATTAAGATTTACCACAGTAATTCCAATTTTATTAAGAAGAAATCAGGGGAAATGTTGAAATTGTGAAATCAAGCTTTGAAACGCTACATATAGCTTAGACGGGTTTAAAAAAAGGATGAAAGAAATTTTAAAAAAATTTTTTTTTGAACTAAAATAAATTCTTAGGTTTAAAATAAAATGTACTAAAGAACATTTTCACTAAAATATCTACCTAGCGCTGCCAAAATTTAATTTGAGAATATGAAATGTACCTGTAAATGTTGATAAGTTGACAAAATTATAACAAATAATTAAAAATGCAGCTTACTGTGATAAAATTTCAGCATTTAGAGAAACAGGGGTTTCCTGGTCAACATTCCTCGAAAGACTGTTTTTGTCATGTATCAATTGAAACATAAGTTTATCCTTTGTATGCAGTTCATGATCAAGCTGTAAAATATTTGAGTAATTCAGCACTATTTCAACCCTTTTCATTTGTCTTATAAGTTACAGTTGGGCCCTTCCTTCTTTAAAGTTCTCTGAACAAATTATAAGAATCAGAAAGAATTTAGTTCTTTTTGAGTTCTCAAATTCTTTTTTAAAGCTTTAACTTGTGAATAAAATACCAATGAGGCTCTAGGCATGTTTGGCTAATTTGTATACACACATGATAAAGTGTCATATAGGCTGGGGTTCCAAAAATATATATCCATTATTTCTAGTAAAATAAGAATACAAAATAAGAAGGCCAGTAATTTAGTAATAAGTCTTAATAAATAAGGTTGGACTGATAAACAATACATATAACTTGTGTATCAAGAGCATGTGTCACAAGAATGGTAAGCCTTAATAATTGTTTTGACAAAATACAAATAAAATGTTTTGGCTACACTTAAACACTAAGTCCCTCAGCAGAAATCAACTATTACCACCTTAATCATTGGATGTGCTAATTGTGAAATTTGCTGTGGGTGTCCAGATGGTTGATGAGGCTGATTCTGGCACGAAATGTTCTTGTGCAGTACATGCAGGAGATTGATGGGACATCTCCAGGTGCAGAGTTAAACCGGACTTTTTGGGCATGTCTTTTGTGCTCTGCAGCCGTTTTTCTGTTGGCTTCCAGTTGTATGGAACCGTTGTGTACAGAGGAACTCCACAATGCTCTGTCCTTTGAGGCTTCTTCCCATGTGTCTGTGTCTATATAGAATGTTTTAAATGAGGCTTTAAAGGTGCCTTTAAAGCATTTCTGACCACCAGCAAACATCCTTCCATGCTCAAGCTCATCAAAGAATATTCTTTTGGGCAAGCGGTCGTCCCGCCCAGCCAAGCTGGGACTGCATCAAAGGGTAAAGATTCTGGGGAGATCTGCGAGTTACTAATTTCTCCAATGCCTGCACAAAATTCAGTCTCACCATTAACACAAAAAAGACTGAGGTACTTTTCAAACCAGCTCCATGAACTACTTATGTTGAGCCCAATGTTCAAGTATATGGTGAAAGGCTTAACCTTCCGGCGGGCACGCTCTTTTCTCAACAAGACCGGGCACTGTGTATCAAATTGTTTCCACTAAAAGGTGGCTGTTTAAATAAGTTCATTCATTTGAATACCGGTATTTTGAATATTGGAAAATACATTATTTTTCAATAATTTAACCAACTAACAATATAAAATGAAAAAGTAAGTATCAGCACTCAAACAAAAATGAAGCATACAAAGCAGCTGTGCTCCCTGCATTTCTCTAATTAGTCTAATGCATATGGGCGGTCTATCATGCCATGCAAATTTTTTTATTTTTTTCATGTGACAAGTCTAAGAAAAATCCTGATACTACAACCACTGAGTCCACTGCCATATAATTTATAAGTAATTAGTAATAGTGGGCTTATACTTAACTTACATTTGCTGAAAGCTTTTTTAACTCTGTTAACCTTGCTTCTGCCTTTAAGCCATTTATTTGGCCACGTTCTTCACACATTGCAACAAATTCGCAGCTGACACTGACAGCTTTTAATTTAAATTTACTAAAACTAAAGTCAGTAAAGTTGGTAGACTAAAACTAAAATTAAAATGACTAAAATTACTAACTAATGACTCAAATTAGTAATTATTTTATTATTAGGCCCATTTTTTAGATCCAGGGAAAAGTGGCAGTATAGTTTTGGCATTACTTGAGATTTACTTTGCGTTTCAAACCTTACTTACAGACTAACGAAATATACATTTTCTTTTAAATGATTAATACTCTAAATTATGCGATTTTGTTGTTAGTTGCTGCATTTTGAAAGAGAGTGTGGTCCCTAATTAAGAAATAAATGGATAAGATGAATAAAGATGTTTAACGCGTATTTTCGGTTTTTTCTTTGCTTATTCTTTTCTAGATAATAATTTAAATCAAATACTAAAATCATACTGTTTAAAAATAAACTTTCAAATTATGTATACATTTTATTTATTCATAATAACAAAATAAACTTAATAAAATTCATTAATGAGAATCCAATCCACAATTATAAAAAGAAACTTCCGCACAGGACATCCTGAAACAAACTGCTGTCTTCTACTAAAAACAAAAAAGTTGTTAAATACACCATAGTCTTTGTAGATAATGCCAAAGTCACCATCCAGAACATCAAAGAAAAAGAAATACAATGCTCGTTTCCCTCCTGTAATAAATGGATTTATTTGCTCATTTTTTTTAATAGGAGAAAAGGCTCAGATTTTATTAATAAATAGTAACTTAAGTTAACATTAACTGAGACCTTCATTAAATTACTTTTAATTTTTTCATCATAAAAGCTTTAGTGAAGTAACTTTACACACTTTAAGATTTATGTCCTCAGCCACAGTTACTGATAGTCTAATTTTGTAAGAAAAATTTAGATCCTGTCATCGTAGTCTTATTATTCATAATTCAGTCGAGGTTAATGAAATGATAATATTTATGGTTCAAACGAGGCGCAAACCAATGTTCCCTCTAAGGTTTGTTGGTTCGTGTGCAAAATCATAAATTTGTGAGCAAATTTTTACAACATCAATTTTTTTGTGCGCAAAATTTTACAGCCTACAGACACAAACGCACATTTAAGTTGTAATTAGCTTCGCGATACTCTAAACTGCTGCGCGGCATCTGTGAGATTACTGCGCGCAGCTTAAAGGGAACATTGGCGCAAACAATATAAAAATTTTCTTTAGAACTGAAATTTCATGAGTACGGCTTACTACTTGATTTTATTGGTGTTAGAATCACTGACACTGATAATGTAGTTGTTATTTTTATTTTTCTCTTTTATAAATACAGATAGTTGGTTGTTTTTTTAATTAATAAGTTGCAACACCTCACCGAATTTGAGCTCTACTGTATCTTTAAAATCTAATAAGTTAGAACTATTTTTTCTCTCTAAAAATTCACAGTTTAATTAATTAATTTATTTGGGGAAAAAATAGTATCTGACGTTTAAAATAATTATTTAAATAAGAAAATGCTATTCTAAAGCATATTTTATATCAACAAATCCTGTTATATTAAATTTTTATCGAGAGAAATATGCAAGAAATATGTGTAAAAGTGATGAGCTGAAAAATGGGTTACAAAATGTGGAGGAAAAGTCAATGCTAAAAAAGTGACTTCAGGTCGGCACTAACAAATTCATAATTTTTTAACCTCATGAGCTAGAAAGTTGATCTTTGTGTTCTTGAAAATGATTCGATTGGCTCTATTCAACTGTATATTTTGAAAATTTCACCAAATAACCTACTCAACTTGAGTATGGTAGACAATGAAACTTAATATTAAGAATACAAATATTTTTGGTGTTTGAGGGCTCAATTTATCGAAAAATACAATAAATTTGTAAATTTGCCATGTAGAACTAATATTGAAAATTAGCTGACAGATTAAATTAAAATTTTCTAGTCTAGTATGCATAATGTCATTCTGTTATTCTACAATATCTTCTATGGTTAATCTTTTTTTAATTATCATGTTTTCAGCTGGAACAAAATGAATTATCCCCCACAAAAAATTTAAGTTTCACAAAATCCAACTGTCGTATTGCAGATATATATTAGATATAAACATAGCAAGTTTGAACCCTCTAGGATTTTTAATGGTGGGTTCCGTATATCTTCCCAAACATGCTCTAAACGAAACAAAAAATTCACTATTGAGAAAATTACAAAAAAAAAACTTCAAAGTATATTTTAAAAATAAATACATCTTTATTTTTCAAAAATAAAAGTTTAACTAATACTAATAGTATTTATAGTTAGTCTATTATTGAATTTTTCAAAATGTACAACAAATATAAAAATAAAAAAAATTGTAGGAACAAATAATGCACATACCCTCAATTGTCTATACATTTTTAAATGATTTTTTGTGTGTAAACTTGCTTTTTGAATCAAAGGAGTTAAATCCAGTTGTACACAACCAACTTATATTGCTTTATTCAATTTTGTAACTTGTTTGTATAATTCATTTACTGTAATTATCTCAACAAAAAGTGGAGTAGCATGTCTGGTATCACTGTCCCCATTGATCCTGGTTTATATGTCCAGAGTGGGAAGGTGACACAATTCATAATTTCCAAGGGGTCAAGGTTGTAGTCTCTCCCCCTTCCCACCAAAACAAGTGCCGTTTGGATACCCCATCAGTACCTATGAGGTTAAGTCTGAACGGGTGCTGGGTGGCCAAGCAGTCTAAACTGAGTCAATCCCAAGTTTCTGAATTGGAGTTCAATCCCCAGCAAAAGCATAGATCACCAGCACCTTGGGTGGGACTCGTTAACCTTGAATTTTAAACAAAATACAGCTCAAGTCAAGGCTACTTACTACTCGAGCCATGGTCATCTTTGTGTGCGAAGGACGAACAATAATGTTAATAATAAGGCTGAAAAAGTCACAAAACTTTCTGTTTTATCTTATGGTTATCATCTTAAAATAAATCTAATAAAAAAATGTTATTGGATGTATTAAGTTTCAAATTTTGAATAATTATAATATTTTTACCCTAACTTTTGTGCTTTCAGGCAAGAATCAAGAAAATTATGCAAACTGATGAAGAAGTAGGAAAAGTAGCTGCTGCAGTTCCTGTCATCATTTGTATCCTTATTGAAAGTCTAAAAAACTGATTTTTTAGAAACTGACAGTTATTGAATGGCATCAATATTGTTTGTCTCTATGCTTTTGGACAGGAAATGGTGCTCGCAATAGCCGCCATTGTCAAGTTCAGAGGTTATGTGAATAAGTCATGTTTACCCTCTTGACACTAAGCCTTTTTGGACTTCCCGTGCCAAGAAAGAACCTTTTCACAAGCCCTGCACTTTATTGGCAACATTTTTTATAAAAAATAAAGTAATTACTTTACAAATGACCTTAAATAAACTTATACAATCTTTATGACTCAAATTCAACATGAGACATCCTAATTTGCATATTTTATGTACCCTGTATGCAATTTTTTAAAAACATTAAGTAAGTATATCTTTCTTGCATAATTTTGTTTAATTTTCCGATTTTTGAAGCCTAAATGTCCTAACAAACATTTGAATGAGATTCAGTGTGATAAACTGCATAAAATATGACACTGGAGGGTGCTTATGCCTTTGCCTTATGGCACATTTCAAGTTCATAAATTTTTATAAGCATTTATAAAGGTCACTAGCTACAAAAAAAAATTGATATAAAATTTAAAAAAAAACACCATTAGCTATCAATAAAAGCCACCATTAAAATGGTGAGATGAGTAAGAAATGTGAGAAGCAATCTGATTATCTGGAATGCAGATCACCAATCTAGAGGCTTGTATTATTCTGCTAATTAGTGCTCTTTTTTTTTCTTTTTCTTTTTTTTTTTTATTGTAGCAAAAAATGGGCTCGCACTGACATCTTGATATTACTTTAGGGGTCAACCATTCTGACATTATACTTATACCTTGGGGGTGGGGCTGATGATTTTATGACAAACTATTATGACAGTGTCTAAATTATGTGACTAATTTGTGACGATGGTGGAGGAGGGGTCCAAAATCTGCCAAAGTATTTATGGATGTCACCACCTGAACTAGAAAAGTTTGTTTTTTTATTTCACAGGTGATTAAAATTTGTAGTTTGGTTTTACTTCTCAAGATAAGATTCTGAAATATCCACAGGTGTTGTTATTTTTGTGTGTTTTGGCGTTGTGTCTGTTAATAATCTGGATTTTTTAATTAGGAGGAAAGATGGTTGAGAAGTACCGGTACTTAGTACTTTTTTATTCCATTTTTCCAACAATTTTTGGAAAATAGAATAATTATTTACCATTTGCCACCCAGGATATAGCCAAACTTTCCATCAATCCCCCGTTTCACGAAGCAGCCCGCATGCACCATTTAAATTATCTTTTCCTCGACCTGCTAAGCTGGACAGGGCTATTCAAGTGCACATAGACCAAACATAAAATTGTCAAAAGTTACTTAGTAAATCCATTGAAAATGGGACCGCAATTAGGGTGTGTTCTGCGACAAAAAAAGTCCTCCTGATGGATTGGTCCTTCTACTTTTTTGCCATTAGAGTCCTAGGCAGATAGATTGGCCCAGTCATCTCAAGAGACATGGAAAAATGTAACAATTATATTAACTATCTTTATTTTTAATTCAAACTTTATTGGGGGTTGGAGTCACACATTTTTATGGAACTGTGTTTGGAATTTTTTTTATAAAGGTTTAGATTTAATACTTCTTAAAATTTCAATAAATATTGCCCTTTTTTAAAACTCCATTTTCTCATTGTTTTACCAGGTATGAATACCAATCCTTTTGTGTAGCAAGTGTTGAACAACACATTCAGTAATTCTGTGATTTAACAAATAAGTAAAGGATTTTCATTACACTTTCAATTTCTGAATGCATAGTTAACCATTGTTAAGTTGAGTTTCTATATATTTCTTAACATGGTGAAAGCAAGGGCACTTGAAATGTTCATTGAATCCCTTATTACTCAGACATCCAAAACAACCATAGCCAAAAATGCCAAGACTCTTTCAGCTTCTCACATGTAAGTATATAATTATTATTATTTTTTTCGTATTTCATTTAATAATTTTTTGTCATTATTAATCTTAGTAAGAAAGTGCTTTTGTATCAAGTATGAATATCTGAATATTTATGTGCGTGTTAGCATGCTATGTTTTGGGTGTTGTAGCGTCAAGTTTTAGAACCTATATTGTGAAGCGCATTTGTATGAAATGTTTTTGTGTCATTCATGATGTCATTTCATTTATAGGTTTTTTTAGTTGTTATGAATTAGAAAATGTTAAGTTGAACCTTGGATTAGAAAGTGCCTAATGTCAAGATTTAAAGCTGATTTTTTAATGAATTCATAAAAGATTTTAAACTTTCTTAATTTATTAAAGTATTCATAATTTTATATAGAGTTGATAAATTCAGATAAATGCCCATAGTAAATTTTTTAAAAGTTTGCTTTTTTTTCAAGAAAACAGACAATACAAGCAAATAAGCAGTTTGACTTCTTAAGGGATTTGGTGGCCAACGTTCCAGACCACCAAACTGAAGATAATATTGTTGATGTATCTGCCAATGACGGAGAGACGACTTGTAAGAGAGGACGGGGCAGGTGATTTAATTTTCAAATTGTTACATCAGAAATGAAGTGTGCCAATAGAGTTTTAATATCTGAGTTGTGTGATGGTGCTAGTAGTATGCTCACTAAAATACTCTTAAATAAGTTAAAGTTGTCATTGTTGCTTTTGAATTGATAGGTCTGTATCCCAATTTTTTTTAAAGGAGTATTAATTCCAGTATGAGTAAACTCTTCGACTGTTGTTTGTACCCTACAGACATTTGAAATGAGAGCATTAAAATAACTTCTAACTAATTCCAAAACATATAAAAACTTTGCAAATTTAATTTCTTATTTTGTGTTGATCCTTACATTTATTTACCTTTAAAAGTTAGTTAATGAATGTCTTACACAAGCTAAGGGATAGGGTGCTTTTGTCCACTGCTGTGTAAATTTTAGTGAAAAAAATATTTTTATAAAAATTCAAATCAAACTTGAGATGTGTGTAACTAGATTGTCATGATAATACTTTTTATTTTATTTTTTACTTTCCATTGCTCAGACCAAGAAAGACAAAAGAAATGGGAGGCAAGAAACAGAAAGGAGAATCATCTAAAACAACTTCTGATACATCGGTAATTATGGGTTGAAGTTTTAACTATGTCACCATCCGGAAAGTTTCAATTCTTGTCAAAGTGTTCATCCACTCACTCTCAATTTCAGGATGAAGATGAGGAAGAAGATGATGATGAAGATACAGAGACAGATGAAGAGCATGCGGCTGGTGTACCTTCTGCCTCATTCATATCCCCCGCCACTGTTGGCAACTCTAGTGACAGACTTGGACCAGTTACAATGCAGCCTGGGGCATCAGGTATCTGGGTGGCCAGAAATCCCCAACCATTGTTTCAACTTCATTAATGTCTAAGTGTTTATTTTTAATTTTATATTGTTTTCACTGTTGTTTGTTCATTGAAGAAGTCTACTTGCCGATACATTTGTTGTTTTGTTGCATTATTTTTTCAGGTTTTCCCTTACTTTCTTTTGCACAATTTCTTCAATTCAGCACTAGTTATTGAAATTGGAACTTGCCAATTTAAGTTTGTGGTGCCTTGTCAAGCTACGCTTGTGGTGACTTGCCAAGCTAAGCTTGTGGTCCCTTGCTAAGCTAAGCTTGTGGTGCCTTGCCCCAGAACTAGTTGAGGATTTATTGAAAATTTGATTATTTTATAAGAAAGTTAATTATTAAATTCTTATAGGGAGCTTATTGCTTAAATTCTTTGAAAATATTTGTCTAATTTAAAGTTTATTCTTATTTTTTAAATTAAATATATATTTATGGCGTCTTTGATTATACATATTTGTTGAACACTCCTTCTTCCGTTACCTATAATTCATCTTTGTATATCTATATTATATTCAGTGTTGTAGTAGGGACTTGGTGCTTTCTAATTATTACGATAATTACTTCTATGAAAGCATGAGTCAGGTCCAATGGATTCCATTATTATGTTTTATTCAAAGAATTCACGATTTACAATAAATACATCTCCAGTTGGAGTAAAAATCATCGTCATGATCTTATACACTTCATACACATTGTAATCCACTCAGATTGTAAAATAGCTAATCCGATGTTATAAGATATACACTAAAATGAATTCGAGAGCACAAAATTTATAGTCCATCCCCATGACCATATATGAATCCATTCATGTCCTTCTGCGCATGACATTTTAAAATCAAAATTTTCATTGATACTAAAATACGAAACAATTTATTATTGTAATAATTGAGCTGTGTTATAGTGGCTAGTCAACTATGCTAAGTTTTAAGACGCTTAGCATTAAATTTTTTTTTTAAATTTACATTACGGGCAGTTATAAAAAGTTCATGGCTATAATAAGGGCATTTACTAACTACTAAATGGTTATAATGACACTGACTGCATTGCATATATGCAATTTGCAACAAAAGAAAACACTAATATATAAAATTAAAGTAATAATTTACCAAAAATTTGTTTATTATATTTATAACCACAAAACTAAAGATTTTGTTATTCTTTGCACTAGTTTTTAATTTCTTGCAATGTTGTACATTGATTTATCAGAATTTCACATCCGCATGTCATAGTTATATCAAATCTAATATTATAAGTCACTGTGTAACTCTACAATGTGGAAATACATTTACAGGTCCAGATGCAAGCATGAACAATTTTTCAAATTTGGGCCATGGGTAAGTAATCTCTTTCTGAGCTTACTTTGTCTTGATATAAAATCTTATGTTTGTTACTGATATATTATAATTTATTTTTATTTTTTTAAGTTTGCTGGAGTGTCTTCCTTCTCCCTATTTTCATTGTCACATTCATCTGATCTGTCTAGATAAAGTAAAAAAATAATTCATTGTGTCGTGGATGAAGTATTTCTTCCAAATGATCTGGGTAATGTTCCACAAAAAAAAATCATCTGATTAAAATCGTGCAATGTGAATTTTTATTTACAATTGTATCATAAAATGCACATTTTTGATAGAATAAAAAAAATAATATCACAATTGCAATTTTACCCATAACTCCTTGAAATTGGTTGTAATTAACCTACTACCCATCAAAACCCTGCTACGGCTATAAAAATCACCAAAAATTGAGAGAACAATGTACACCAGACACATTCAGTACATACAAAGAATAGAGACTACATTTTTAACTAAACTTTGTGTCTAGTGAAGATGCCAATAAAAAAATTATTCAATCCAATATGCTTGAGGCGTTGAGATTATAAATATAATCTCTTGTTTTCCAGCTTTCCCCCAATCTTCATCAACCCAGCAATGGCCAGCCTACAGAAACAACAACAGCTACTCCAGCCCCATCAGCAGTTTCAGCAGCAGCAGTACTCTGGGACAAGCTTAGCTCCCTTTCCTTACCCCACGTATGTGAGCACGCAACCCCTGGAGGTGCCCAGCTATCCGCTGCCCCCTCAGTATGCTAACAATTACCCACCTTTGATGCCTTCCCTAGACCAGTTGCAGCAAGTGGCCCAGCAGCCCTTACCAAGTCAAGTGTATCCAAGCCAGAATTTCCGTGAACAGCAGAATGCGCCACCTCAACAACAACCAATGAACCTCTCGTATCAATCCAGGGCAATGGCAACAACGGCTGGTGAAAGTGACGATTATGACACATGATAGCATCATGAAGGCAGATTTTACTCTTTGTATTATCTAAGATCTATCTATGCTGTTAAATACCATATTAGCACTTTTGGTAAACAAGTAGTGAACTGTTGAATAAATGAGTTTTGCTACTTGTTAAATCAGCTTTGAAGTTTAAAATAATCTCACATCCTTGTTAACACATTTCCATTGTGGCGTGAAAAGAGTAGTAGAACTTGAAGAAGTTGTAAATAATATCTAGTAACACAACAAAAACATTGGAAAAATTAAACAACTCATCATGTCACTCATCTATTATTTGTTATTCCAAATTATTATATACAATTGTTTTGAGCACTTTGGTGTACAATCCATGAAACATCCAACTGTTGCAATTCTTGTGAAATGCTATTTTTTTGTTTGTTTACATCCATCCATCAGGTTAACAAAGGGAAGTTTTTTCATCATCTCTTTTTGTTGTTCACATTGTATTTACCAGCAATGCTTTTATCGACCACCTCCGTCTGCTGATACGTCTTTGCTAAATTGCCTTTTCATACAGAGTTGTTGCCCATGTCATTGGACTTCTCCTGTTGTATATTGGTCGCTTCATTAATTATTTTTTTTAACTGACATCAAATTCAGTCATCCACATGTGCAGATTGAATGGCAAAATTTGAAGCCTAAACATTTATTTCATTATTCTCTTAAAATGGTTTCTTTTAAACAAAATATGTAAGTTAGGATTAAAATCTCATTCAGTCTTAACCTTTCTTCAGATATTTTAATTAATAAATATTCATATGTAAATAAATAATTACATTATTGATTTTTTTTTAATTATTCAAATTTAAAAAAAAAAATTTTTTTTGATTGAAAACTATAAGTAAAACATGTACGGTAATTCGACAAATAGCATCACAAAAAATTAATGCAAAAATGTATTCGGAAATAATAAATATTTAACTATTTTAACAACCGCAAGGAACTCTTAAATACATTTTGTAACAAACTCCCCCAAAACACTTTAGGTAAATTTATTCTGTGGCTCTGAGAAAAACATCAGTCATCCTCTTGCTAACTAGGCATTACTTAATAAGTATAAGGCTTTTCCCCATAATCTTCCCGATAGCAAAACAAGCCAGTCAACCTTGAGTCAAATATTTCTTTCCTTTGCTTCCTTCTATGATGTACAGTTATGCATGTCATTCCTGATGTTTCATGAGTAAATATTGTTTATATATAAGATTATTTAATGCTTTAAACATTTAAAGTGAGACCTTTACTTTGAACAATTCACCGATGAGTTTCTAAGTGATGGTGGATTGAATGTGTACAGGGGTAAAAAAAAATTTTTATAAAGGGAAGAGATTTTAATATTAATGAAATCAGTTATTTTATATTTAGAGGATTTCATGCTATTAATCCCAAAGTTATTCCTGTTCATTTTCTTTATAGTTTTTTTTTTTTATAATAAATACTTGTGTATTTATTTATTACATTTAAAATTATATTGATTGTTTCCTTTCATAATGATTCATATAAAACTAGAACTATGTTAAACCAATTGTTTAATTTTTTTTGTTGATTTTTTTTTTTTGGTTTCTATTGATTATTTTTTTTTTTATATTTTTTTTTTTTTTTTATAATAAATACTTGTGTATTTATTTATTACATTTAAAATTATATTGATTGTTTCCTTTCATAATGATTCATATAAAACTAGAACTATGTTAAACCAATTGTTTAATTTATTTTGTTGATTGTTTTATTTTGGTGTCCATTGATTGAAACTTGACATAAAGTTTGAAGGTTCCACTTGAGACGCTTTGTGTTGCTCTGTTTGGTTTACTAACATTGTATGTCTGTGTGATTGTAAAGCATCAAAAAAGCATTGATCTATAAGGTACACTAACTTAGACTGCAGTTTGAATGTCATTGTAATTGTAATGTACTGGTACATAGAAAGTCACTATTGCTATATATCCTTGACTCTGACTGCAATAGTTGCTCATTACATTGACTTTGTTCTGCTGCAAGTTTCCAAGCTCCTATTTCTGTCACCTAAACTGATTTAGAGAACTAGACAGTGGGGTTGTTTTTGGTTGTGTTTAAGACCTGGACGTGGGGGTTATGTCACATGTGGTTGTGACAATGAACTGGACAGTGGGGTGGTTTCTATCATATGTGGTTGTGGTAAAGAACTTGACAGTGGGGTCGTTTCTATCATGTGTGGTTGTGGTAAAGAACTGGACAGTGGGGTGGTTTCTATCATATGTGGTTGTGGTAAAGAACTGGACAGTGGGGTCGTTTCTATCATGTGTGGTTGTGGCAATGAACTGGACAGTGGGGGTTGTTAATGTCACATGTGATTGTAAAGAACTGGACAATGGGGTGGCTTCTATCATATGTGGTTGTGGTAAAGAACTGGACATTGGGGGTTGTTAATGTCACATGTGATTGTAAAGAACTGGACAATGGGGACAACTGTGTCTGGTTGTGGTAAAAAACTGGACGTTGGGCTTGTGTGACTGGTAACGAACTGCACATTGAGGTTCTTAATGTCATATGTGGAGAGCTTACCAGAGGTCTAGTTGACCCCCAGCCCATCGAACAAAACAACTCACATCCAAACGTAACTATTTTAAAAGAAAATTATTATTTGGTTTGATGCATCTGTTTAGGCCATGAAGTTCGCTGAGATTCATCTCTCACAATTCTCTCTGTTATTTATTTGGTCCAAATATATTGTTAGGAGACTTACAAATGGATTGTCAACAAAAAAACAAAACAACCTTAACAAGATTCTTTCTCTCTTTTTATGTATATATTTTTAATGAATTTCAAGTATCAGCCTTCTCTGATTACCAACATGAAATGGTTACTTCGCATGGAGACACGAGCAAATTACTTTTTTTTTTTAAAACTTTTAGCTGCGCAAAGAGCAGTGGGCCATGAGGTCAACATCTGTTTGACTCATCACATTATGAAAATTGTTACATCCAGGGGCGGATACAAAGAAAATTACATCGAAATGGCAGTGTGGGTGGTCAGAGAGAGAGAGAGAGAGATAGAGAGAAGGGCCCATACAAAAGTAATCGCTCACTATTAGGGCCAATGTTTCACCCCTCCCCCCTCCCAAACAAAATTTAGACACGCTCATTACACATCGTCATACATTCTGACCCCATCACTATTTTTAGAGGAATGACGTCATTTATGGATAATTTCCTCTTCCCCCCCCACCCCCCACTTCCCCCAACAGATAGGAAGTACATTGACAGTGTTCTTTTGGAGGGGAAAAAAAATCAAATTTTATCCTGAAAAAAAACAACGCCCCCTCCCCTTCTACCCGCCATCGCCAACATTTTAGTTAACCCTGCGCATTTACATCATAACATATGACGTGGAGCTACTTGCACATTCATTCTACCTAACGTGTTTCGCGGACAGTTGGTCACGATCGTAACATTGTTCGTGCCATCCCACGAATTTTCGAAGTTAACTTTGTCTTCGTAAAAATGTATTCAGGCCAGATAATCTTATCTTTTGAGTGGAGTTATCAGTCCTTATTCCATTAGATGTTGGAAATTCTGTTAGAAGTGCATTTTTGCGTAATCCTATTATTAATGCATTTCAAAATCACCTTGCCGTGGTATAAAGACAGGGCACAAGGCTTAGGATTTTATTGGAAGAAAAAGTTAGTTTCCGGTCACTAAGAGTCGGCAGCACCCTCCCCTCCCCCCATGTTTTTTTTTTTTTGGTGTTTTTGTCTTCACGCATCCGGTGATCCCGAGCTGTGCTTGGCAGCAGAAACACCGCAGGAGCTTCCGGAATTTTCAGTTGAGTCAATTTCAAACACCATACGGGACTCCATCTCCACATTCTTTTCAATTGGGGCTGACTCCCTTCGTCTTTAACAGTAGGGTTGTAGCCGCAAGGAAGGGGAGCGGAGGTTTGCAATCATGGTTTTCTCTCACCCAAGGTTTATGAGTCCCATCTAATCGGATGGTAATCCTACTCGGAGTTCTGGTACTGGTTTTGTTTTGCTTGTCTGGGTTTTTTCCTGCGGTTTTTTGACTCCAGTCCACAAGTTTTGTAGTGACACAGTTTGACCACACAGTACCGTGTTTAATGTGTCAAATAAGGCACACCCCACCTACATTATTCGGCGCGTAGCTGCAAGATGAAAACGACGTTTCGTTCCAGTACAGATCATGTCTCCAACACTCGCCACCGTCATAAGACGCCAGGCTAGTAACAAGTGTGCCAGGCTAGTGATAGAAACTTAACTGTTACGTTCGTTCGACACCACTTTATTTCAGCATTTTGAGTGTATTGTGACTATTGTCTTTCTTTCAATCTCTCTTTCCTTTTCTATTTCTTTGTTTGTTTCTTCTCTCTTCCTTTTTTTTAAACATAATAATATTTTTAAATATTAAGCTTATTTACTTAATTTCTTTAAATACTTCAAAATAATGAATAAACGTTTATACTTGTTGATGCTATTTTATAGTTGTTGGATAAATTTAAACAATTAAAGAAATGGGAATTGTTGAACTCAACCATTAAATTCAAAGGTAATGCGACAAGTATATATATATATATATATATATTATATATATATACACCAAACAAACTATTTTTGTTTGTTTGGATATTTGCTCCATGCTCTTGGCAAACACGAATGTATGAATACAACAGTTTTAACATAACTATATTATTTATTGTTTTGTCTTCAATTATTTCTTTCTAGCTGTCCATCTTGCAGTGGTTAAAAATGAATATCAGCAGTTTTGATGACTTTTGTGTTGGGCCTTTCATGGTAAGTATTTAGTTTCTGGTTTCTTTTTTTAAATAGTCCGTGGATTGTTATTATATGTAGGCCTACTTGTGTAAGATATTCTATACCAGGTAACCCAATCTGGGTGTAAGTTGGCAATTCAAGGGATGTGATGAGGGAGTGTGATTATAAGAAGAGAGGAGCAACTGACTTTTAAGACATGATATACATGTGTGTACATTTGTGTATATTTGTTAACATTTCTTCACTAAATTTTAACTCATTTAATAAGTGGCATGTAATATTATTGATTTTTTTTTCTAAGTTCAACAGATCTCTTTGTAATTCACTTTAAAACAAAAATATCCCATTGTCATTTTTTTAAAGTGGGGAGGGGTGTGAGACTTGGTCAGACAATTGGTTGGAGGTGAGAGTAAACAAATTCGCGGGGTTGTGAAGTAGAGAAAAAGGTTGGGAATCCCTGTACTATAGATTGCTATTCTATGTCTTTGTGTAAGATTCTTGATGAGAACAACTTGTGATGTATCATGAAGCTTAAAATTACTCAATTTGTATATATATATATTTATGATGCACCAAATGATAGACATACTCTTAGTTACATATAAATTCTTAAGGTGAACCCATTAGAATTATTTTTTAAAATATTTTCGATAAATTGAGCTCAAGACTTAGCACTTATTGGCCTAAAAAATGTGTAGCAGCAAAAGATGGTACGTTTTTTCTAATCATGTCCTTTAAACGTTTGCCAATGTTTGCACCATATCATGAAAGTTATATGTGCATATAGTTTGATTACATGCATAATGTATGGTTTTGTCCTTGACACGCAGAACTTAACCCAACTGCTGGACAACTCATGGCCACAGTTCACTCCATGTTTCATCCACACCATTCTCGTGTGGTTACCTTGTGGATACGTGTGGATACTCCTTCCATACTTTCTGTATGATGTCAATAATGAACTCAGCACCAACAATTTGGACACCACAACAGCTATACCCAGGAAACCTAGCATAAAAAGGCAAGATTCTCACAGTGCTACTGCAAATGGCGGACCAAGGATGGTTAACTTGAAGGCCCAGTTAGTTCCCGTATCAGCTATCTGCCTTACAAAGATGGTGAAGAAGAATTCTTATTTTTTTATTATAATCTAACTACCTAGTAATGTATACTTTGGGCATCAGCCATAATTTATAACTGTTGCACTCGGACTCTTGGAATGATGGAAATATATGTCAGCCAGTTCTTACTCAGAACATATCAATGTTTTAATTCAATCTAATTCAACTAAGGTCTCTTTTTTGTAACTACATTATGTTTCCACTAGTTCATTGTTAAGAGATATAATGACAAACTAATTGCAGACAGAGCACACTAGTAGCCTAATTATCAAGTCAGCTTATTTTTATTTTTACTTATCAGCTACTGAAGAAATATTTTATTATGGTGGTGCCAAGATAGTATGCAAATTAATGAACTGAGTCCTTAGAATAGGGTTTTAAGATCCAGAAAGCTGCACATCCCTTATCTACGATGTTTAACTTTTTAAAATTCTTAATAGACCTGCAGTTAATTGTATTATTGCTGTAAAGGTAGGGCATGTCTGAAGATATATTAACCTTTGCACTTTGTTTTGTAGATGGCTACATGCCTGCTGGCTGTCCTGACTCTGGTTACCCTCATTATAGACATACGCTACCATCGGCCTCTATCTCAGCTGATTGGTTCTTCTATATATCTCATCACATATGTGAGTACTTACTGGAAAAAGCAGTTTTATGCTCACAAAATCTTGTCTAACACATACACCAAGTTTAAGTAATAATACAGGCTACTCTTTTTGTGTTTATATATATATATGTGCCACAAGTCAGTAGGGATGAATCGAATATTCAAAGTCTTTTCAGCACTGATAAATAACTTCAATGGAAAATTCTAACATTGTGACATTTCAAAGTCTTTATTTTAATAACAATTTGGCAAGAGAGATGCCTGTTTTCCAACTGTGTGACATTTTGCTGCTCTTTAAAGACAATATATATAATGACAGAATTAAGAAGACATTTGTAAAAATTATTTTATGCTTGTGGCAAAACCTTCTGTCTGACTGAACACAAATGTATGTATCTCTACACATAAATCTTCACGTTAAACTTAAATTACTAAATGAAATATTTCAAAATTTAGGGCATGGGCAGAAGTACTAATAGCTGCTTTATCATTTTGTCCATATCCATATTATTATCAAGATGAAATTTCAATGAATATTTTCTAAGGGGTGAACTTTAGTTGAACTGACTCCAACCTTTTTGGCGTTTTAAGGGCCGCAAAACTCAAGTCCCTTATAAACATTTATATTATGTTAAATAAACATAGATAGATTTAAGACAACTGCTTTATCATACAAAGTAAAATGGTTGTGTTCTCTCTTCCACTATTCCAGGTACTTGTGGTTTTCCAGCTACGGTACGAGAGATACAAGGGACGTAATCCTTTGTTTATATCATTTTATTTTTATGCAATGAATGTTGTTTTTGGTGCTGTCCCGTTGTACAGCTGGATCTTGACGGAGGTAAGAGATTCCAGTCAGATACCAAAGTTGAAAAATATAAACTACATTTATCCCTTCTGTATATTTAATACGCTAAACATTACAAGGGTTACTAATTTTTTTTAAAAAGGACCACAAAAAAAACCAACTGATTTTAATTATTTCATAAAAGTGAAGATTGTAGTTGTAAATGGTAATGACTAATGGCATATAGTTTTAAAAGTTTAGTTTGATTTTTATTATAATATCGGCAGATGTTGAGCAAAAATTATATTTGGTTGCTTTGCTTGCTATTCTGATTTTCCATAGCTTAAATATTGATCTGGATATAACATCTATGATGTGCTACAAGTCTATTTTTAAGTTCATTGCGTTTTAAATTACTTATTGTTGGGTTTATTAAATCAAAATGCATGTATGATGCTATATTTTATTTTTTGATTCAGAATTAATTTATACATATAGTGATATTTTGTTTTAATTTTAAAATCAACATTACATACCGGCAAATAAACATTTATAAGTTAGAGCATTTACCTCTTTTACGTTCTGCTATCTATATGGAGAAATTAATCTCCTATTTAAGTGTATGGGTTGTGCTACAACAGTACATAACAAAAGACAATGCCAAACGATAAACACACAATAACAAAGAATGCGACACTCAAACCAGGCCTTTTTACAATGAATAAGTTTTATTAAGTTATTAATAAATTACAAAATAAAAAGAAATATAATTAAAATCTTTGACTTACCGGTAATGTTTTACTTGTACTGGTACAACGTTGAAGAAAAACACAATGTGCAAAAAGGTACAATGACAAATAGGAAACTACACAAAGGCAGTAAATAAAGCTCTTTTTGCTGGCATCCGTCCTACGGATGGTGTGGGCTCCAGAGGCCGAAATCCACAAGATTATTTTTCAACAGCAAATCGGCTCTCTCCACGCCGCTGGATAGCCCAAAGGGGCGTCATTGGATGATACAGCTTGGCACCAGTGACGTCACAGGAGTTGTCGGAATATTTCATTCCAATGTTATCTGCCTTTCGAGACTCCATCTCCGGATTTGATTTCAGAGTTTCCTTCTCTTAGATGAGTTGCCATCCAAGGTTAACGAGTCCCATCTAGCCGGGGTGCTCATGATGTTTTTGCTTGACTGGGCTTTGGCTGGAATTGATCTCCAGACCACCAACTTGACATTTGCTCAGTTTAGACCACTCAGCTACCCAGCTCTAATAGCAAGAATAAGAAATTCTCAAAATATCTCGTGATAAAAGGCTTGCCCAAAATCTACTGATATATCTAGAACCACCTTACGCATTGTTTTCCTTTCAAGTTTTCTCCTGATTCTTCTACAGAATTCTAAAGGATACAGACTATTAATTTTATTTACTTGTCAACTAGGCAAGAGACAAATTTAAGCTAGCCACACCTTAAATGCCGTCTCAAGCTTGGTGTCTACTAGAGTTGATGATGTAAACACGTCATCTACATAACAACCTCCAACAAGTTGACTTGCACATTACCAGTGCCTTGTTTCATTACAGGAATTCAGATCATTTAAGGCAGAATACGCCACAATTGCCATCACTGAGTTGCTGAATCTTCTTTGTGTAATCCTTTCGATCAAGTCGGACAGTGTGGTGAAGACTGACAAGAGAGGCTACAATCTCAAAGGGGAGGTTAGTCTTTTTCACGTCCTTTTAATTACAAGACGATTTTCCAAGCAAACCCTCTATTCAAGTGATATCATCAGTTACATCCCATGAAATTATTCTCTGATCATTGACCGAATTCCCCATTATATTTGTGAACTACAGCACTGAAATTTATTTGTGATTATTTGTGACTATATACTATATATAAAATCGTGTTGTGCACATAAAACAATTTTGTTGATGGAGAATGGACATAATTTAACAAGGAGTGGGCTTTATATTTAATAGCTTTAGCAGTTATTGCCTCTTTTTGTTTAGTCAATAATCATATTTCCTAGACCAGGACATTCAAGTAAGGTCATTTAAGGACTGCCTTCCCCCTCCCCCACACAAGTATGTTCATAAGATTTGTTGTTCTTAACATGCTGCTAAATTATAGAAGAAAATTGTGGCTCATTCTTTAATGAATACTCAGCCAAAACTGATAGATGCCAATTCAGTGAAGGGCTTTATTTGTTACAGCATGTATGTCCTGAGGTCCTGGCATCATACCCTTCTCAGATTCTTTTTACTTGGATGCTCAAGTAAGTTTTAGATAAATGTGCACTCTATTAAATGATCTATTTCTATAGAGTTAGTCTCAATCAAAATACCTGCATAATGTTATATTTGTGTAGCTTCCTTTTACTTTCTATTTTGTTCATAACTATACACGTTCTTTTCCTACCACATCCACAGCTTGCATAATCCAAACAGAATTTTCTCATTTGTGGGCACATTTCTTCTCCTACCACATCCACAGCTTGCATAATCCAAACAGAATTTTCTCATTTGTGGGCACATTTCTTTTCCTACCACATCCACAGCTTGCATAATCCAAACAGAATTTTCTCATTTGTGGGCACATTTCTTCTCCTACCACATCCACAGCTTGCATAATCCAAACAGAATTTTCTCATTTGTGGGCACATTTCTTCTCCTACCACATCCACAGCTTGCATAATCCAAACAGAATTTTCTCATTTGTGGGCACATTTCTTTCTAGTGAATATAATCACCATGTAAAACACCCTTTAAAAGGTGCTTACTTTGTAACTTACTTTGCTTACTTTCATAACTATACACGTTCTTTTCCTACCACATCCACAGCTTGCATAATCCAAACAGAATTTTCTCATTTGTGGGCACATTTCTTTCTAGTGAATATAATCACCATGTAAAACACCCTTTAAAAGGTGCTTACTTTGTAACTTACTTTGCTTACTTTCATAACTATACACGTTCTTTTCCTACCACATCCACAGCTTGCATAATCCAAACAGAATTTTCTCATTTGTGGGCACATTTCTTTCTAGTGAATATAATCACCATGTAAAACACCCTTTAAACGGTGCTTACTTTGTAAAACATTGCTCCTGGTGTCATGTATTTTAAAATAAATCTATTGCATAGAATTTAATCTCTCTTCTAGGCTAATGTTGACTGGATTCCGACGGGAGATCACTGCTGAAGATGTATGGGAGATGAACCCACGTGACCAGGGCTGCCGTCTAAACCCTTTGTTTGAGAAGTATTGGAATGAGGAAGTGAAGAGGGTCACAAATATAAACAATTCCTATTTCCCTAAGTAGGTCAAGTTATGTTATTATGCAGACATAATTTTCTGATACAGGAAATTTGAAGTTTTCAAACTAATTTTTTTAAAATAAATTTACATGGAAACATGATCATCAATATATCAAGAAAATCTTTCTATTGCTATAAATAGCCTTCCTACAGGCTTGATCAAGCCATACACATGGCTAAGTTATATTATATTAATTTTACCTAGCAAGGATCAAAAGAATATATGGAAAACAACAACAAAGAAATGATTGAATTCAATTAATTGTTTCAAAGTAGGCTATATAGAATTTTTGCTTTTACATGTTTTTTTTTAATTGGTAGATTCTTACCAAGTCAACATTTCTGTATCAAAAACAAAAAAAAACATCAAAAACAAAAAAAACACCAAAAAACAAAAAAAAATTACAAAGGAAAACCTAATCAACCTCCATTTTTTCCACATCAACCATTATTAGGACAAATATCTTTGAAAAGATAGGTAGAAAGTTTGATATTTGCAAGCTTTAAAAAAAAAAATTAGCATGCTTCCGTAACTATGTGACGATGATTTAAACTGTGCATAACCAAATCACAAGGCCTGGGATTATTCTTTAGTAGAATAAGCTGGTAACAGAGACAGCAAATCAGCTTTCTCCATACATCAGGTAAACACAAGGTAAAATAATTTGTGGATGACACAGCTTGAAAACAGCAGTGTCACAGGAACAGAAACATTGCAAATCCCATCTACATGCATAGGAGCCAAAATGATCAATAAAGTGATCGTGGGCCCTTAAGATATAGAAGAAGAAGAAGGATTTTCTGGAAATTTCATTAAGTTAATGGCATAACCCCTACATTATAATTTGGTAAAGATTATAAGCATATGAATTGGCCAGTTTAAAAAAAAAAAATTAGCCTTACCTCCCCTTGAAAAGAATAGTCTCCCTTCTAAGCTGTGCGTGGCCGCCGCCGTCCCCACCCTGGTAAGGGGGTGTCCTCAATGTGTAATATTATTTTAATAATTCAATTTTTTTTCCCTCACTATTTATTTATTTATTTAGGCATTTTTATATAGCGCTTATCATAAAGCTCTAAGCGCTTTACAATTATTAAAACATGTAAACTAAGTAAATACAAATGAGACACTAGGATAGTAACTACTATTCTATA
>CAXITT010000019.1:1899513-1928874 GCA_964033795.1 Lymnaea stagnalis
ATGAGAGATGATAGAGGTTTAGTGTAGAGGATGAAAAGGACCGGCCCAAGGACCGATCCTTGAGGAACTCCAATAGACAGGGCTGAAGGTTTGGAAGAGCGGTTGGAAATAGAGACTTTTTGAGTTCTGTCAGAAAGATATGATTGAAACCAGTTTAAAGCTGAGCCAGTAAGTCCGAAAGAAAGATGAAGGTGGTCAAGAAGAATCTGGTGGTCAATGGTATCAAATGCAGCTGGCTCACAGTTTTTTATTAAAAACTTGTCTTAAACATAAATATTTTATTAGCTTTGTTTTCCCACCAGAATAGAACTAAACACTTGGATACCAATAACCCAAACAAATGGCAACAAACACAAAATGCCAACACGACTCTCCTTGGTCAGCTATGATGGGACCAATGAGAGAACATCTCTGTTATTTGCCGAGGAGTCCAAAATCAGTGGGGCAGAGGTAACAATTAGTGGCTTAGTAATTCACCTTTTAAGTAAATGTAATTACAAGTAGGCTTTTATTTGGCTACTATAAATGAATGATAAATAGATCAAATTAGCTGACACAAGATTAGTAGCCATATCACTTTTTGTTTCTAAATAGATGAATAGACAGCCCTAATCTATAAAAAAAATCAAAGCTTGATACAGACATTTACTTTAAAACTAAATTTATTTTTAAGGTCCAATAACTATGATCCATTTAGAACGTTAAAAACTAAATAAATAAAAAGACACAGGATTGCGATGCATTCATTGCAGTGGAAAATAGTTTCACGTCAGGTTTCATATACACTTTACCAAATTTCTATTGATGATTACTATTTGTAAACAAAATGTTTCTTGTTTCAGCTTCCACTTTAATAGTCTCTGCTCTTACCATCCAGTCATTGACATAATGGGACAAATATTTTCATGAACTCTTTAGGTGCCTTCCCCAGAAAAGGTGCTGACAACCCCAAGTCTCCTCAGAGTGTTGTTTCGACTTGTGTGGAAAAATGCCTTGACTGCAACCCTTCAGAAAGTTGTTGCTGATTTTTTCCTCTACATGGGACCCTCTCTACTCGGGTTGGCTTAAATTTAAAATGAATCATACAAATACAGGCTTGTTTGAGAAATATGACATAATCGTCAGTCTAAAACTACTACAAATAAACAGAGACTTATTTTATTTATTTAAAAACTTGATATGACACCAACATATTTCCACGACTCTTACTCCGATAGTTAAAAACATTAATTTCAAGAACAGCTAAAAGACTAATGAGATGAGTTTTTTTTTTAAATTTGAATGCTTAAAACTTTAACTGTTATCTTTTTTTCCCCATAAGCTGTAATTAATTACCTTGTTAAAATCTACATAAAATTTGGGTCACATTATTAAGGCAAGCAGCATGGCATATTCTATTGTGTGGGGATAAATGTTTTTCCCAGTTGTGTCATGTTTGAGGTGGTCTTTGTAATTTTATTTGAGTGCCAGAAAGAGTTCTGAGCAGCTCTGGAGTCTGGATGACATTCTACAATGAAAAGTAAATTTGTTAGAACTTACTTTATTTCCTTCCCAACTCACTTTAACTGTATCAAATAAGTGATTATACTTATTCTCTGTTTTTGTTAAATATTAATGTATATTTTTTGCTGTTGAAGGCTTTGAGCCAAAACTTCCCTTTTTATTTTATTTTTTTTATTTCTTTTGGTGTGATCTTTCAGGATTTCACCCACTCTGTGAGTCATACAGTGATCCCTCAACTATTGTGTGGGTTAGGTTCCACACCCCCCAACCCCACACACACACACACACAATAGGTCAAAATTATCAAAGAATGGATCTTATAATTAATGTATTATTTATACATATGTTAAGGCTTTAAAAGCCCTCCCCACAATAATATAAACCTTTAACACACTGTTAGTAACCTTTCCCACATGCTTATAAACACTTCATATGCTCTTAAACACTTTCCAAACTCTTAAACATATGTAGTTTTAACAACATATACAATTCTATATTGGTACTCGTTCGCAATACAAAATTAGATTTATATAAGTAAAAAATCTGCGATACAGTGAGACCGCAACAAGTGAACCGTAATAAGGTGAGGGACAACTGTATTTCACATGTTTTCAACCTGAACACAATCCTCCCCATATTCCATTCATAGACATACAGGACTTCGGATTTTTAAAAGTATTCAAACTTAACTTTCAGGGTTCTCATTCAACTCCTTCAGAACCCAGAAAAAGACAGAGTATGGAAAGCATACATCGTTAGTTTCGGTTTGGTTGTGTGTGGTATGATGAAAGCGTTGCTGTTTGCCCATTCAATGTATCGAAGCTCTGTCATTGGTATACACATGAAAACTACACTTGTTGCTGCAATTTATAGAAAGGTAGGACTGTATGAGGTATTTAAAAATGCGGATAATAGTTGTTTTTAAAAAAAATAAGTTTCTCAAAATTTTTGCATACGAATTTTTAGGCACTGACAGTATCAAGTTCTGCAAAGAAAGGTTCCACCATAGGTGAGATAGTCAACCTCATGTCTGTCGACTGTCAACGATTACAGGTTAGTTAATATTTTTATTTTTCATACCGGTATACTATTACTCTATTTACTAGTTTGTCCAAAAGTTATTTCTTTTAAGTTGCCTTCCAGTAGTATATTTAACAAAATTTTATATTTAAAGGTTTGAAAACACTTTTATCAGATGTTGTTAAACTAGGAATTGCAATGAAACAAGTTGTCTACTTAATAATAACTCAAAACAATTTTGTCTCTAGGAAATCATGACCATATTCTTTTTTATGTGGACCACACCCCTACAGATATTGATTGCTGTTGTGTTTCTCTATCTCACAATTGGTAATTATAGAATTAAACACCTGTCTTATTATGAAACCATTTGAGGAGAAAGAACATAATTCATCTAGATGTATTCATTGTGGAATCGAAACCATGAAGATATGAATGAAACTTTTTGACCATGTTGAGCTGTGTTAGTTATTGGATTTGAAATAAGCTGAAAAATTATTTTTAAATTTCAACACTTTGAAATTTTACTTGTAAAAAATAATAAAAATTATGTTCAATTCTTGGTGTCCTAGTTCTGTTCCATTATAAATACATAAAATATTACGGATGTAGTCTACTTTTAATGTCATATTCTGGAGTAAAAATGAATGGATATGTTTACTGGAGGCAATGATAGATACATAAGTTAAACATTTTTAAAATTACTTTTACTAAATTATATATCATAAGGTCCCTCAGTGCTGACTGGTGTTGGTCTGCTGTTGTTGATGGTACCCATAAATACATGGATTGGAAGTAAACAAAAGCTAATCCAGGAGGCAGTGCTTAAAATAAAAGATAACAGGATTAAAATGGTTAATGAAATTCTAAATGGCATGAAGGTGAGAGGATTATCTGATAAATGTTATGAAGTGAGAATTTATTAGCCTTACTTGAATGGGAAGTCCTTACACAATTTGATAATATCTAACAACTTATTTATCATAATAACATTTAATATAAACAAAATTTTAAAAAAAGCCAACTCAACACTTGGTTTCATTCGAAGAAATCTGCGCCACTGCTTAACATCCTGCAAACGAAATGCCTATCTCGCACTTGTCCGTCCACTACTAGAATATGGTGCGATCATCTGTGACCCATACCTAAAACAAGATGTGGAATTAATAGACAGACGAGAAAAGATCCGCCAACATTCCTATTTAAAGTGGTCACAGGGCTAGTGCAGACCATCCCAGCTAACACAATGACATATCTCACCCCACAGAAGCCAGGTCGCTTAATCTGAGCCAAACGCTCAATAAACACTGACTTCACCTCTGACAACGCCATGAGCAGTTACATCCGGAACAATAGGGAATGCTACACTGTGCCTCGGTGTAACACAGTTCAATATAAAGAATCATTCTTCCAACGAACAATAATTGCATGGAACCAACTGGACAATGCCACCGTAGACTCAACATCAATTGAGAGTTTCAAGGCTGCCCTGGCATCTGATAGGAGCCATTAGGTTAGCTGCATCGCTTCCCCAACCGTTGCATATATGCCAGTACATGGATGCACCAACGTACCCTACGAGAACCAGAATAGGTTTTAATAATTGTCTTAAATTAGTCTTAAAGAAGTTCAGATGATAAATTATGCTTATGATGTTATTTTAAAAAATTGGTTGCGTTAAAACATTTGTCTATGGATATTTTTAGTTGACATCTGCCAATTTGTCGATATACTCGGCTTCACACCGGCTCCCAAAGGAATAAAAATTTTAATTTATTCTAGTGAATCAAAATAAAGTAACAGTCCTTTGTGCATGTTATAATTCACAGTTATGGAGATTGCTTCTTTAGGGAGACTTATTGTGTAAATCTGTTTTTCACTTTATCATTTTATATTCTTTTTTTTTTTTAAATTTTGCTTTCTTAATCATGTTTCATTCACTCTGCAGTCAATACATGAGGCAACAAATAATTCACCCTCAAAATAACTCTTGTACTTCTGCTTGTTTTAAGTTTGTACACAATGGCATAGTAATTGTGTGTCATAATGGCATTTTACAGGTATTGAAACTGTATGCCTGGGAGGATGAATTTAAAAACAAAGTGGAGCTCATCCGCCAGAAAGAAGTCCATGAGCTTTACAGGATTGCACTACTCTATGTTTTATCTGGAATGTTTTGGGGACTGGCTCCATTTCTAGTAACTCTTAAACATACATTTTAAATTCTTCTATTCTTAAATTTAGACGATCAGAAAAGTTGTTACAAACAATTTTAAACAACACAGGCTCTTTTCTTTGTTAATGTAAAATTTCCATTCTATTAAAAAAAAATATTTGTTTTTTTGACCGACATTAAAAAAAAGTGTCTGTTTTTCAAATTTAGGTTGGTCTAGTGACATTTGCTACATATGTGTTAAGTGACAGAAACAATGTCCTTGACCCCCAGAAAGCCTTTGTGTCCCTGGCTCTGTTTAATCTCCTCAAGGTCCCTCTCAACTACATATCAACAATCATCATTTACACTGTCCAGGTAAAACAAAAATTCTGAAACATGAGTTACTGGATGTTTAAATTCATTTTTGAAAAAATAATGTTTGAGACACTGAATAATCATGAGATAAATAAATATTTTAGACGTTTTTTTTTTTTTCAAATCAAATTTCAGGTTTATGTATCCATAAAGCGGATTAACACATTTTTAATAACACCAGATTTGGATACATCCAATACAATCTGGGATTCACATGCCAGTAAGTTTATTTTAAATAATAATTTGATAACGGTACAGCATTTTTCTATTAGATCATTATAACAGATTCTTAGAAATTTATTTTATTTACATAATTTTAAAAAATTTCTTTCTTTCATGAGGAAAGCTGAGCAGTTGTTATTTAAAACATTGAATATTATTTGTGCTTTGCAGTTTTTGAAGATCAATGTACTTTTTATTTAGAGTGTAACTTTACCAAAACTTTGCAGAACATGCTATCAGTGTAAAGAGAGGAACTTTTTCATGGGACCTAGACTTTGGAGCAACATTGAAAAAGTGTGTTTTTTAAATATTAAAGAAAACTATTTTTAGTTTATTTACATTATTTATTTAGTCTAATCTAAATAATTTTTAAAAAATTGTGTAGTTTATTATATTGATAGTTTTTACTGGCAATTAAGGATAAAGTTAAAAAAATTGTTATGTTTAATCAAAAAAGCATGGAAAATTAATAAAAAGTAATATTTATTTTCTTTGTATTTCATGTTATAAATTTCTCACAGGGAACCTAAAATTCTTTGTAATTCCAGTTATATTAAAATAATAATGAGCTTAGAGTGAGAAAAAAACTTTCTATTTAGTTTTTTGGTTCAAGGAAATTTTGTTACTAAAAGCTTTATCTCATGTCTGTCTGCCAACTATTGCCTCTAGCATCAATCTGACCATACCAGTTGGCCAGCTAACAGCTGTAGTTGGACCAGTAGGAGCAGGAAAATCTTCACTAATTCAGGCTTTTCTAGGAGAGATGGAGAAACTTTCAGGAGAAGTAGTCATGAAGGTTTGTAAAATGAAATTAATTTTTGAAAATTATGTCTGGCTTTTTCTTAAGTTTAAAAAAAAAAAAAAGGTTAATTCTCTATATCTTTGTGATGTTGGAGTATTTTTATGCTTTAGTTTATACAGGGAATCAATAATCAGAAAACAATAGTCTATTTAAAACAACTTGATTTGTTTTAAAATATATTGGTAAGTGAAAAGAGGTGATATTTAAATATTAATGAAAATTGTTTTCTTTGGTCAAATTTTCATATGTAGATAGTTACGGAAATGTCCCATATTATTAGCACAAATTATTAGTAACATATTTACCTCTGTGTAACTGTCAGAGGTAACTTAAATCAACTTATTTAATCTTTGCTATAAACTGGCATGGAAATGTTAAATGATAGATTCCAGCCATTTAACTAAACAATGACAAATTTGTATTAATTAAAGCCATGTTTCAAAATTTATCAAACACTAATCTGAAATCCATTTTTGAAAATGAAATTTTACTGTCTTTCTGAGCCATTTTATTTTTTGTTGTTGTATGTACAGGGTACTGTAGCCTATGTATCCCAACAGGCCTGGATTCAGAATGCTACAGTGAGAGACAACATTCTGTTTGGTAAGAAATTCCTAAAGCAACGTTATCAGCAGGTGATCAAAGCATGTGAATTAGAGAGAGATTTAGAGATACTCGAGGCTGGGGATCAGACAGAGATTGGTGAGAAGGTCAGCCATTAAAAAGAATCTAAAATAATCATTTATGAGCTCATAGGGATCTATTGTTTTCAACCTATTAAAACCATAACTTATTTTTTAAACTTTATTTTACTCAATAATTAGCCCATCATTATATTTTTAAAAAGATGAAATTTTAAGTCAATCATATTATTTATGTTAGTATTATTTAACATTTGATTGATAATCTACTGCTTAAAACTGGACTCTATTAATGCATATCGCAAAATTTAAAAAAGAAGTGAAAATATATTATTATGATTTAACTGGTCACTCAACCAAATACAAGGGCAAATGAAAATTCAAATGTATTTTTTTTATCAACTTTGAAAGCTTTCATTTTATGTGAAGGTAAGTAAAAAAAAATTCTTTATAAAACCAGGGAATAAATTTGAGTGGTGGACAGAAGCAACGTGTCAACTTAGCCAGGGCTGTTTACAGCAATTCAGATGTCTATTTATTTGATGACCCACTAAGTGCTGTAGATGCTCATGTTGGGAAGGCAATATTTAAAAATGTTGTGGGACCCAGAGGTGTGCTGTCTAAGAAGGTAGATTATGATATCTATAAATTGCTTAAAAGTTATTTACATTTTCATATTGTCACTTACTTTAAATTATTTTTAAAAAATGATGCATTATATAATAAAAAAAAATAATCCACCAACAATGATTTTTTCATTGATGTTCAACTGATCATTTAATCTCAACAAATGAGACAGTTTTCGATTCTGTTTAGAATATTAAAGTCTGGATCAGTTTTAATAAAGAAAATGATTGATAAAAACCACCTTTAATTTTAATATTTTCTTCAATAGACTCGTGTCTTGGTAACACATGGTGTCCACTGGTTGCCTCAAGTTGACAAGATCATTGTCATGTCCAATGGCACTATCTCAGAACATGGCTCATATGAAGAACTAATGACTCACAATGGAGTTTTTGCACAGTTCTTGCAGGTGTATCTGCTCAAATCTGAGCCAACAACTTTCAATGAAGATGGGATGAACAGTGATGAGGATGAAGAAAGTAGGACATTATTCAAAAATATTCCCCATATTATAAAATGGGAGATAAAATTTCATCATCATCATGTCCCTTAATCTTTGGACTTTTGGGGCGCCACAGATGACATGTAAACTATCCTCTATTCGTCTCTGTCTTCTGCACTTCACACAGCATCGCCTGGTTTTAGTCCCGTCCACTCTTTGATGTTATCTTCCCATCTTTTTCGCTGTCTTTAGTTGCCCATTAAGAATATTCACTCTCTCATGTATGTGGCATTGAATATATGTGGTTCATAGATATATTTTCCTTGAAGTCAGGGTTGTAAAAGAAAATATGAAGACAGCCGTGGACAGAGTGACCTCAGATGCTGGCAACACATCTGCTGAAGAGTTCAACTACTTCACTAAACCAGTCAAACAAGACAATAAAGGGAACAGGTACATTTTCATAGTCCTATGGAATAAACAAAATTATTATTTTCTACATTTGATTCAAGGGTCTAGATCAGTGGTTCTCAACCTTCCTAATGCCGCGACCCTTTAATAATGTTCCTCATGTTGTGGCGACCCCCAACCACAAAATTATATTGGTTGCCACGTTATAACTGGAAAGTACATGTGTTTTCCGCTGGTCTTAGGCAACCCCTGAGAAAGGGTCGTTCGACCCCTAAGGGTCGTTTGACCCCTAAAGGGGTCGCGACCCACAGGTTGAGAACCGCTGGTCTAGATAAAATTAGATAATAAGAACTTTATTTTTCTAAATATAAAAAAAGGTTCAAAAATATTATTTAGGACTGCTACTTTAACTTATCATATGTTACAAATGAGGTTACAATATTAACAAAATTAACAACTGAAGAATGATATTAAAAATCTAAAGTGCACTAAAAGGTAGATAATTATTTAAAATTTCTTAAAATGCATAATACAAAGAAATTCTAGGAAGAGAATATTTTCAAAAATTAATCAAAATAAAACATATTTAGAATCTTTTTCATTTAAGTTTGTATTTTTTGGCTTCATAGAGTGCTTTTCTCCACTTCTACACAGACATTCTTTCATATTACATTTTTTGAAATTTTAAATTATTTTCTACTTTTTATTTTGTTTAAACTTGTCTTTGATACAAAATCTTTAAAAAGGATTTTTTATGTCTTCATAAATTTTTTTTTTTTTTTAAAATTATGATTAAAGGACATAATGGTAACCATTGAATTTTTCATAACGCTTCCTTTGAAATAAGCTAATCTGTAATCCTTTATGTTTCAGAGTTCGTTCAGCCAGCACCTTGAGCCAGCCATTTATAATCCACGAGTCGCTCGACTTGTCCCTAACCATGACTGGCATGGAGAAGAGTATCCACAGGGAAGGTGGTAAATTAATCTTAGAAGAAAAACTGGAAACTGGAAAGGTGAGGCTTAGAGAATTTTTATAGCATTTTATCCTTGCTCAATAGGCATTACAATTTATGAAATCAGTTCAGTGTTGCATTTCTCATGGAACAGTCTTTGAATTTAAATTACCTTCTTCACAAATCTTCAACTTAGATCATTTTTTGTTGGTGTTATATTTTAAGCTTGCCTCATTATATTGTTTACATCATATCCTTGAACATAATTCTTGATGTTATAGAAAATATACAAAAGTTAATGTTTTGGGTATATAAGCTAATTAGTTTTTACTGATGTACCCTGAATTTATTCAAAAAACATCATGAGAAACTCTTTAGGCCTAGATGTATAAGACTTATTTTGCTCCAGGTGAAAAGAGAAGTTTTTGTGGTGTATGGCCGAGCTGCTGGCCTGTGGGCTATGGCCATTGCATTTCTTTCTTATCTTATAAATCAAGGTAAGTGTATCATGAAAACTACCTGTCGATAAAATAACTTGAGTTTTTAAACAACAATTCGTTAATCCTTACAATACAGTCTATAGAGTAACTATCTTATCTTTAATGTAAATAGTGTTCCTTTCACTGCCCAACAAACTTGTTGCGATGAGGCAGGCTGAGCTATGAGATACCAAATGAGACACCATGCCCAGAAAGGTCCATCACATACCTCTGTCATCTTTTTTTGTTTTTTGTTTTTTTGTTCACAAGATTCTTTCTCCTGGCCAAAAGCCTGAAAATCTCAACGAATTGAAATAAGTGTATTTAATAATGAGCTGAACTTCCCCTCCTGCCTTAGGGATGATTGGTTGCATTCTAAGAGTTTTGTCTCTGTCCCTAGTTAGGAATGGTTGGTAGGGAAATGGACTGCTTTGAAACATTTACCTACAATGTTGACTATTTTACATCAGTGAAATTCACCTAGTTTACCCAACATATCAGTTTGTACAACATTTTTTTTTGGTTTTTACCAAACCATCATATATTTTACACTTTTATTAATGCACATTTGTAAGAATGAAGATCTTCAGATGACATTCAAATTTTATTTCTTGCTCCAACCCAAATCTATTTCCCAGTTTGTTCTAATAAAAACCTCAAACATTTAAATATACGACAGAATGAAAATAGCATTAACAAATAAGAGTCCATCACAGCTTGTATACTCAAATAACTTCAAATTTTGTAGGTTTTATTGTTTGGTCAAGCTTTTGGCTGACCCAGTGGACAGAGGATTCCATATTGCTAAATGACTCAACAAGACAATCACCAGGAGGCATAGCTGCCACCAATTATTATCTCACAGTGTATGGAGCTTTTTTTGGAACAGCTCAAGGTAACATTCAGTGAAAAAATTATATTAAGTCCATAGTCCTAAGTTAAATATAAGTTAAATGAGATTTTGGGGAAAAATGAAATAATAATTTATTGCTGAACATTAAGATTATTTTATTTCATGTAACTCATTCCGCAAAAGGTATCAGACCACACGAACCACTCTTCTTATCCATGGACATGAAACATAATAAATTAGATTCCATTAAAAAATTAAGACAGCCAGGGAACAACGACAACCCCCCTTTTTTTTTTCCCTGTTATACTACAGCTAAATTCACTTTCCTATTTCAGTGTTCACATTTGTGTTGTTTAACTACCTTTTTTGGTATCGCCTGGTTCGTGCAGCAGAACGACTCCACCATCTACTTTTGGACAGACTGCTCCATGCTCCAATGTCTTTCTTTGATCAAACTCCCATTGGAAGAATACTAAATAGGTAATGGTCATGGAAGTGTATTGCAAAAAAAATGTCTCATTACAGTTGTACTTAAAAAAAGTAATGGATCATTTTTCACTTTATTTATGTATTGTGCCAATTTGTTTATTAATCAATGCTTAAAAGTTTTAGTTTTTCATTTTTGTTTTGTTATAGATTTTTATGTGTTAGTTTTAGAAAGAAAAAAACTATTTACGCTATATAATCCTTTTAATAATTAAGTATTTGGTCATAAATGGATTAACTTATAAAATTGTGAGGGTACTTTGCACTGTGTTGTGGAATTAACTTAAGAAACATTACAATATTTCAGGATAAGTATTTAAGTAATTGAATATGGCATATTAATAAATAATAATTCTTGTATTAAGAAATTCCGGGTTCACAACCCCATGAAAGTAGCTATACATAAACATTGTTGTTCTCTCCTTTGTTTATGGTTTGTTTGTTAGTTGTTTTTTATCAATTTAAATGTAATTCTATTATTGATGCATAATTTTGACTAAATATTTGATAATTTTAAAAGAATATATGATTTGTAACATATTTAGACATCATCATTAGTGTATAATTTCAGATTTCAGCAAATCAAGATGATTAGAAGCAAATGGTCTCAATGTATATTAATCAATCTGTGTGTCTAGCCCTATTTTTATGTGAGATGTTTACTTGTTTTTTTTATATGCTCCGAGTCTTCTAACAAAACTAACAAATCCCATCCCAGATTTTCTAAAGATGTCGACACAGTGGACAACACCCTCCCACTTATCCTTCGAGACTGGCTGGTTACAGCTTCTCTAATCGTCTTCACCCTCATTGTGGTCCTCATACAAACACCGATCTTTGGGGCAGTACTGGTCCCCATGGTGATTATATTTGTTATAATACAGGTACGTATTCTGTTAAAAGTTTATAATTGGTGTGTCATTAGTCAGTTCAATATTTATGCAATCAAATGGACAATAGATAGTAAGTAACCAACATGTAAATTATTATTAAATTATCAAGGAAAAGTTCAGTGCGTGATCTGAAATGAAACAGTTTATATTATCCTTAGGTTATTTTTAACCATACTTGTTTGTATACACAAGAGGTTTTGTATCTTCTTAACTAACTTAGATATTTACGCAATAATAACCTGGTCGCATACCAAAGGACATGCTATACAGCGAGCTGGCGACAGGGAAAAGGTCAGTTTGACGGCCTCGTCTGAGATACTTAGACATATGCAAAAGAGACATGAAGTCGGCCAACATCGACATCTCAAACTGGGAGGAGCTGGCAGAGGATTGATCCTCATGGCGGGACATCGTGAAGGCAGGATCACTACATGCCGAGGAGCAAAACAGGGCAGAAACAGCTGCAAAAAGAGCGAGGAGGAAGGCCGGTAAATACTGCTCCACTGCATTCGTGTGTGGGAAATGTAACAGAGACTGCCATTCGAGGATTGGTCTCACCCGCCACACCAAAAGCTGCAAGCAATAAAGATAATCTATGGTCTCCCGCAGACGGAAAGATGCTATACATACATACAATTTTCTGTGGATCAGTATGGCACCCCTTAAAGTCATTGAAACCTGTAACCTACTTAGCTATACTTGCTTGAGGCTATATATATATGTATATATATTATGTCTTTCTTCAGGTATTCCCCAACCCTGTGTATTATTATTTTTTTAATGCATCTGTAAAAAGCTCAATTTTAATTTATCAGTCCAGAAATATATTTTAAAATGTGTTGATCTGATTTCCTTTCACAGAACTACTATGTAAGGGCTTCAAGACAACTTAAGAGAATAGAATCAATTGCTAGATCCCCAGTTTATGCCCATTTCAGTGAGTCTGTGACTGGTGCTGCCGTAATCAGAGCTTACAGAGCAAAAGAAAGATTTAGTTCAGAGTCAGAGAAGAGAGTCGATAAAAATCAGGTGTACTACTTTGCTAGCCAGGCCGCAATAAGGTTTGTATTCAAACCAGAAAGGATTGCCCAACAACCAACCAATAGGGGATTCAGATAAAAATAAAAAGGTGTGCCACAATAATATAGTAAGGACTTAGATTTCATTGCTTCTAATAAAAATTGGTTCATTCCTTTCCCTTGTGCCCCAGATTTTATTTTCAAGTTCAAACTACAAAATATAATTTATAAATGAATATAGTGAATAACTTTTTAAACAACCCGTGATTGAATATTTAATACTGTCTTCTACTTAATGGCATAACCACAAAACATAAATGAATATACTTAAAACCTATTTAAAAAACCAGTTTTTGAATTATTATTTAATACTGTATTTTACTTACCAGAATCTTGAAATATAAATTATAGAAGTCTAACTAATATTAATCAAGTATCGATGAATGAAAGTATAATTTTAATTTTTTTGAATGAGACAGACTTAACAGTTGGTGAGAAACAAATGGATCAAATAATCTAAATTTGCACTCCTTTTATTAAAAAAATTATTTTGATGTTAAAGACTCATTAACGATAACTTTAAAAAAAGAAAAAAAGATTTAGCTTTAAAATGTTAAAAAATATATAACTTATGTTCAGATGGCTGCAGTTAAATATGGATTCTTTGGCAAATCTTGTGGTATTATTTGCTGCAATTTTTCAAATAATTGCTGGAGGAGGGGGGAGTGATGCTGGTCTGGCAGTTTCTTATGCCCTGCAGGTTAGTAAATTCTCATGGGTAAACATGTTTTTTTGTGGGGGTGGGGTGGGTGTGTGGTGGTGATATGTACCATTGACAAGTTGCTGAGATATAATTAATTTATAATAATAAGTGACTATCTTTTTAAATATTGTTTATTTGTTTATTCACCTTGTAATTAATCCACGATTTATAAATGTCTTAACTAATTTGAATATATATATGCATATATATATATATGTATGTGTGGTATCTGATAGAAGCAGCTTATATGGCGTTGGTCCCATTAGATGAATATTTGAGAAGCTTTGAGTTTTATTAACAATGCCAAATATAGAGATTCCTTGGTGAGAAACGTTTTGGCATAGCATATATTGGTAAACAAAAAAAATGTAGAAGTATTTTTTATCTATTTTAAGGTTTCTGGTGCACTGCCATATATGGTGCGACAGATCTGTGAGTTTGAAACAAACATTGTTTCAGTCGAGAGAATGAAAGAGTACTCACAAGTAGAGCAGGAGGTTTGTACTCTTTGTAACATTGTTTCATATAAATGAAAGGACTGCTTTCAAGCTTAGTAAATGAATGAAATAGCAAAACGAGGTATGTGGAAGCTTGAATAAGATAACAGAACAAAAAACAAGGACGTTTCGGCATAAAGCCTTTCTCAGCCAACAGTAGAAATGAAAATATAACAAAAAACAGAGCACAGGAGACAACTCAAGAAGTATCCATTGGTGTCGCCGGAAGTGGGAACACAGGAAGCGAGAAAATATAAATATTGACACTGTGAAAAATGAAGTCCACAATAATAATGGACCAGAATATCCAGAGATACATCAACACACAGCAATAAGAAAATAGATGAAATATAAGGAAACAGAGAAACATCAGTAGGATATTATTTGATTAATACCATATGGAGATATGGTGCCAGCTGAATAAATTTATTTTCCATTTTAACCCTCTCTGGTGTGTTGCTGCATGAAATCAGTGCCGTCACATCCAATGCACCTTTATGTTCTTTTCTGTTGAAATGAGAAGAGACTGGGGAAGGTTTACATTGCTCAATATCCCTTAGATGTTCAGTAAACCTTTCAGTCAATCTTCTCCCAGTTTCACCTATGTAACTAGATTGGCATCTATGGCACACAATAGCATATATTACATTACGGCTGACACAGGTGAAACCCTCTTTAATGGTAAAGGTACCTTTAGGGAGGCTAATGCTTTCAGTTTGGAGTGTAAAGGGACAAGTCCTGCAGCGGCTTCTTAAGCATGGTTTAGTACCAATGTAAGACGGTTCAGATCGAAGGCGACTATGAACCAGAAGATCACCTAGATTTCTGTCCCGTCTAAAGACAATCGGTGGAGGGGATGAGAAAACCCTGTTGGTATCAGGGTCAGCAAGAAGTATGCTACGATTTTTTATGAATATTTTATTGGCAGTTAAATTGTGAGGGTGGTAGGTTAGTATAAGTTTGGTACGATCTTCATTGTTGTTTTCACGAGTTTTGAAAGCCTCTTTTCGTGTGATTGTGCTGATGCGATCTAGTGCTGAGACAAGAGTAGTTTCAGGGTAGGATCTGGAGCAGAAGAAATCCATCATTTCATCGGCTCTTTCTAGAAATTCCTCATCAATTTGGCAGAGACGCCGTAGTCTAAGAAGTTGTGAGAAAGGTATAGAATCTTTGCATGATTTGGGGTGGGATGATGAGTACAATAGGTAACGATGGCTGTCAGTTGGTTTGTAGTAGGCAGATGTAATCAATTCATTTTCTTTCAAAGTTATGGTGATATCAGGGAAGTTGACAATGTCCAGAGATTTGAGAAATAAATTTTATTGATGGGTGAAAGGAGTTTAAAAAATGTATAAATTTCTGGAGGTCATTAGTTTCCATGCTGGTGATACCTATACCGTCATCTATGTATCTCCTATAAAATTCAGGAATATGGCCAGTATATGCCCTCTCTATTCATATATTCATATATAACATTGTTTCAGTAGAGAGATTGAAAGAGTACTCACAAGTAGAGCAGGAGGTTTGTACTCTTTGTAGCATTGTTTCAGTAGAGAAAATGAAAGAGTACTTACAAATAGAGCAGGAGGTTTATACTCTTTGTAACATTGTTTCAGTCGAGAGAATGAAAGAATACTTACAAATAGAACAGGAGGTTTGTAACCTTTGTAACATTGTTTCAGTAGAGAGAATGAAAGAGTCCTCACAGGAAGAGCAGGAGGTTTGTACTCTTTTTTTTTTTTCAGTAGTTGCTGAAATTTCATATATTAAAAAAACAACATATATTTACATAATTATATTAAGTGATAATTATTCTGTTTCCCATTCTACAGGCAGAGCTGATCAACCCCAGGAAACGTCCAGCTCCATTTTGGCCAGCCACCGGTGATGTAACATTTAACAACTACCAGAGCCGTTACAGAGAAGGCCTTGACCTTGTTCTCAAAGGTGTCGATTGTAAAATATTTGGTGGGGAAAAGGTAATCAGTGGACACAGGCAATTGCTATCTTTTAAAAATTAATTCTCAATATTACCAATTCTTGTGTTGACTATTTTTATTTAACATATTATTACCTGATGATATTTACATTGAGAGCAATGCCATTTCTTAATTTTAAGTGACTGAAGTATAAAGAAATGCATGTATCATATTGTTGAATAAAAGGTTGGCATAGTAGGACGAACTGGAGCTGGTAAATCATCCCTGACATTGTCCTTATTCCGTATCATAGAGGCAGTGAGTGGTGCCATTATCATTGATGGAATCAACATTGCCGATATCGGCCTACATGATCTCAGGAGTAAGCTGACCATACTTCCCCAGGTTTGTTTTGTAGGGAGTGAGGTGGTTTGAGGATTTAGAAGGTTACTGTACAACGGTTATGTTGGTGATAGTATGAGGAACAGTGGTAGAAGGCATTTATTTATTTTGTTTATATATCAATTATTTTTTTTTACTTTTTGGACCATTTCTTTATTTCCTCTGTAAATTAAGCCAGTTAATTTAAGTTATGCTTAAGCACTGTAAGATAATATAGCATTAACAATTACTTCAAAATAAAGATTGGGAAAAATAATGATGAAATAAAATATATTGCAGATACTTCATAAATTTTATTGTATGACTGTCATTTAAATGCATGCATCTGTAAATCTATTCATCCACCAATCTAAAATTTTTGTATATTTCTTCCATAAATATATTAAAAATATTGACAAAACTTTATAATACTTTAAAACACATCAACACTTTCCGATGTCTAGGATCCTGTCTTATTTTCTGGGAGTTTACGCATGAACATCGATCCATTCAACCAGTACACTGACTATCAGCTGTGGAAAGCCTTGGAGAGATCTCATTTAAAGGATTTTGTTGCAGGACAACGTGAGAAGCTGATGTATGAGTGTGGAGAAGAGGGCTCCAATTTGAGGTTAGTTTTATTTTTATTTAGTTCTGTAGACTTATACTGGACTATTTATGCCACAGGTCTTTCTAAATTGATTGTTTCTCAATTTGTAATTAGATTAATGCTCTGTTTATCACATCCTATTAAAGGTGCAATTATTTGTCTTTAAATCACTACTCTTTGGCCTTTATGCCAATCTATCATTCTTTAAGCATTTCGCAAAACCTTTTAACTATTAACTCATTATTCACATGCGCATTTTAAAGTTTAAGTTAAAGCAGTAACCTAATGTTTCATCATTTAAATTCTTAAGAGCTGCCCTTAGCCCCTCTGTTATATTCTAATCTGGTCTAGAATCAGTGTGTCAATTTTGTGACAACAACCAGGGTTAAACACAAACCAAACTGAGACCAGACCAGCACCACCTGCCCCCACCACCTGATGTAAAACCAATTAATTTGTTTGTCTTATCTAACAGGTCTGGTGAGATAACACTTTAGATAGCAAAACATTTTAACCAATTAAAATAAACAACTCAAGACTGGAAACTTTAAGTTAATCAAAAGCTAAACTGATCTCTTCCATGCCATCCCCTTGACAGGTCAGATATTATTTGTTCCCAACCTAAATCAGCTCTCTGTACAAAGGAAACATACATATTTATAAATCTATATATATAAATCATGGGTTTTTTTTTTGGTCCAATTTTTTTTTACAGTGTTGGCCAGCGCCAGTTGGTATGTCTAGCCAGATCTTTATTAAGACATACAAAAATTTTAATTCTCGATGAAGCAACTGCAGCCATAGACATGGAGACAGATTCCCTGATACAGAGCACTATCAGAGAGGCCTTTCGTGACTGTACCATCATTGCCATTGCTCACAGGCTCAACACTATCATGGACTATGACAGGTAAATGCAATTAATAAAAAAATGCTTGTTTAAAAAAAAAAAAAGGTTAGACTAATCTGAATACTAAAACTTGAAAGAGCTATTTAATTGTGTAGACTAACAATAAGACTTTGTGTCTGTCAGTAAAGACATCTGCGGTGCTGTGTCAGCTACCAAGCTCTGACTGTTCTGTAGCGAGTGTTATCTGAATCAGATGAGTAAAGGGCTTAGATTTTATTTATTTATTTAGGAGAGCTTCGGGTGGGAACTTTTTATTTGTTTATTAAAAAATAAAATATTTACTTGCTAAAAAGAAAAAAAAAAGCCCTTTAAGCCATAGATTCCCAAGCTTTTTTGAGTCACTGCGTCCTTTCTGGATGTGGGTTTTTCCGCAAGGGGGACCTTTGCCAAATTATAGCAAGTGCATTGCAAAATAGAGAAATTATAAATGTTATTTTCACTTTAGCTGTGTAGCAAAAACCTATTAATTTTTTAAATTACAAATGAGAAGAAATTCTGCAGTTTTCAATAATCTCACTTGACTTAATCACAACAATATTCAGTTGATGAAATTTCCTAAATATAAACACTATGACCATGCAAAAACCAACAGCCTTTTGTCTACAAATACAAATAAGAGGGCCATCTAGAAACATTTGTAAAGTTTTCTGAAAACAGTTATTACTTAGTGAGTCACTGGTTTGCAACCAGGTCTCTTAGATGTAACGTAATATTAAGAGTGTGAAATGCCTCTCACAGAACAGGGCAGCGCACAGTATGGGTATCTTTGCCTTAAGCAGTTTTCATCTTTTCTTTATTTAAACTAGAAAAAAGTAATAGGTATTTGTTAAGTTTATTGACATTTAATCGTAATTATTTAATAAATGGAGTATGTTAAAAAAAAATTGGGGAGAGGTTATCTACCTAAATGCTCCATTAGGGTGACAATCTCCATAATAAATCTGCACAAATTTACCACACACAAAAAAAAAAACACATGCTAAAACACACAAACACATCAATTTGTTTATGAAAATAAAATTTTAATCGAGAGGGTCTGAAAAAATTTTTTTGTATTGCTTGATTGGTCCAGGAAATGTTTTTGAGTTGCCTAGTGGTCCATGGTATGAAGGCAGGCCTACTCTATATTGAACATAATAACTAACGAATCAACACCAACATTCCTCTGCTGAAATAAAATCCACTCATCTGTGGTGATTTTTATCTCTCAAATATTTCAAGTCAGTGGCGGAATCTTCTAAGAGCTTAATCTCACAAATCAAAATGCTGATCTCATGAGTCATGCCCCATATGGCCCCAGCACTTGAACATTTCCCTTAATTAAACCCAGTAAACAATAACAAATAAATCTGGGTTAAATAGAAAAAAACCAGGTTGAACTCTTTACAGCTTTTCAGTAACCTCCCCAGATATTGCAAACATTTAAGGGCGTATGGTACAGTCCTGTTTTTCCAACAGATGGTATTTGTAAGGGGAGAGCAGACAATGTTTAAAAATATCATCATGTTTTTTTTTAAATTTCATTGACACTGAAAATCATAATTCTTTTCTCTTGTTTGCTTGAAGCATTGTTTTTAAGTTTTTTGTTGTTAAATTATTTTTAAAAGCTTATATATATATATATATACACATTACAACATTTGAGGTAGATTTCCTATTTCATAAAAGTAATAAATTAAAATTGCCAACATAATCCTACTAAGGAAAATTAACAGTTTATATCAACTTTTTGTACCTATAATAAAATCATTATTTTTATTATAAATAAATCATATTTATAGATTTTTTGTTCTCTTACAGAATCATAGTCATAGATGCAGGCATTATCAAGGAATTTGACTCTCCCAAAGCTCTTATAGAGAATAAGGGTGTTTTCTACCACATGTGTCGAGATGCTGGGCTCGTTTAATGCTATTTGATGTAAGAGGGTGCTCAGTGCTATTAAATAAGTTAACTTTAAATCACATTCATGAAAATGGACAAAGGAAATATTGAACTATATCTCAAATTTGCCATGTTTAGGTAAATAATTTATGACCTTTTATGAATTTATTTAGTTAAACTAAAGATATGGTAATACAATGTAGGAAATATTCCATTTAGCCAGAAATTTAAAAGCAGTGATCAACTAATACTTCAACTGGTGATATCCACCCAAAAATATTCTAACAACATGTTACTTTCTCAAATGTATTAATATGGACCTTCCTTGTCCAAACTAGCCATCCCCCAAAAAAAGGGCATTTGAAATAAAATATCAAATAAATGGCACATGATCAATAAATTACATAATTACAAGGACTCCATATTAGTGGATTTTTTCCTTTGTGTGTCACATAAATAAATTGCACATATTGCCTCTATCTGCCATGGTATATACCGGTTTTAATTTCATACCCCTTAAATTTTAGCATCATCACATTTGTCTTTTTGTTGAAATGAATGAGGGATTAAATTAAACTTTTTTAGTGCAGTATCGTTTGTGTGTTAATATGAACAAGGGAGGGACAAGGATAGAAGAAAATGTGAATGAACAACCGGACTAAGTTGCGGGAAATTCCAAGCCCAAGCCGGAAGTGGACACACAAGTGTCCTGATACTTGAATGAGCGATTTCCTCTTAGTTATATTGCGTCCAAGTATGAGTGAGCAACATGGCTTCTCTTGAAAACCATTCTGATCCAAAGGACAATAAAAAACCAATTATATGACGACTATGGAACTAAATATCAGGCTGGTTCATTGTTGGTGTTGGATTCAGAGCTCAAGGGCTTGGGGCTGTCATAATAGTGCCTCACCCTCAACTCTAAGCGTGGCCACTACAACAATGAGCATTGTCCAACCATTCATAGATGGTGTTGTTTGTGGGAAGTGTTCATTGTACGTTGGTTTGTTTTCATGGCTCAGTTGAATGGGGAGGTGCTCATGTTACTTTGTTTTGAATATATGTTTTGGGCTAAGTTTATCAGGAAAGTGGTCATTGTTACATTGGTTCGGTTGAATGGGAAAGTGGACAAAGTTACAGTGGTTCAGATGAATGGGAAAGTGGTCAATGATACATTGGTTCAGTTGAATGGGAAAGTGGTCAATGTTAATTGGTTCAGTTGAATGGGAAAGTGGTCAATGTTACAGTGGTTCAGTTGAATGGGAAAGTGGACAATTTTACATTGGTTCAGTTGAATGGGAAAGTGGTCAATATTACATTGGTTCAGTTGAATGAGAAAGTGGTCAATGTTAAGTGGTTCAGTTGAATGGTGAAAGTGGTCATTGTTACATTGGTTTGTTCTTAAGTCCTTGTAGTAAATTGTCTTATTTATTATTATTTTTTTGTAATATCATGGATTTATTAATTAAGTTGAACATAATGGGGAAGTGTTCAGCTAAAGATACTCAATACATAAAATGAACCATTTAAAAAAAAAAAAATTGCTATAAAGAAATTGAAACACTGCTTTAATTTTCTTACATTTATTTGTAAATGAATACATGAAAAAAGAAACGTGATAAAAAGCAAACATTTGTAGAAAATAATATTCAGGTCAAGGAAAAAAAAAAAGCAATGTTAAAAAAATAAGCCTGAAATAATTGGAAGCTGTTTGGTTTGTTGTTTCTTGTAATTAGCACCAAGCAATAAGACAAAGATTCCAACTATACATATTCTGGACAGAGCGGAGCTTGAACTAACAATAGCGGTGCCTAAAAACTCTTGGTTTCTTTAGCATAACCGGTTATAAATCATAATTGGAACAACTTAAACTCAAGCATAAATAAGTGCCTTGGTTTTTGTTTTTAAGTGGGTTTGTTTAGAGTCATCAAAACTTTTGACTTTAAAAAAATACATTTTAACTACAGAGGAGTACAACTTATTTAGGACGTCTGTGTAAGGCTTCTCATGTTAAGTAAAATCTATCTTTACCTTAGTGGTGGGATTAGGAATGTTTAACTTTAAATAGGAATCTGCTATTATCAGTAGATCTTCAGCTTTCCAACACTAGCAATTAGTTTTGAAATGAACATTAAGCTTGTAAGAGTTAAAGGTGATTTGTAAAGTCCAATGTGTCTTCAAGTCTCACATAAATATCTCATCAAATTTTCAAGCTCTGCCACTGCATTGAAGAAATGACTAAAGTTTAAAGGGTATAAAAATAAAATATATCTAAGGTCATGATATATCATCGTTCATGCTGTTATTGATAAATGTATTAAAGCTTGCCCACAGCAGATGTTGGCTTGTATAATGTTGGCAATCAGTTGAGAGATAATGCTCATCTAAATATAATCAAGGCCTACTGTAAGATCATGCACTGTCTAGATATAATCAAGTGGTATATGATGTACAATAAATATCAAGGTCAGCATTCCATAGTGGTATGTCAATGCCCATTTTACATAACATAAAACTCCTCAATGTTGGAAGGAAAGAATGTTTTTTTGCTTTTTGATAAATGACTTTTTAAAAATCATTTATTTTTGGTTTTTTGTTTGGAATTCTTTTTTTCTTATATAATACTTTTGTTTTTCAGAGGATCCTTTCATTAATTCACTTTAAATAACATTATTGTTAGATTTAATACACAACAATAAATGTGCTGTCAAAGCTCTATAAAATAAATATGATTAAAACTACATCACAGCAAGATCTTCACTTAGAGCGAGAGTTGATAAGTTTGTAACAAGGACTAAATGTTAAGTGAGCCAACCCTATAAACAAACAGCCTATCTAATTAACTCTCTAAGGACCAGTTCTCTCGATGATGTTATTTACTAACCTAATGAGTACATTTTGGGATACAATCATATAATGGCACATGAAGGCAAGCTCTAAGACTAGTTACGCACCATCCATGGCTATGCTTCAAATATAATAATACTTGGCTGATTCAAGCTCACACACCCCAATCAAGAGTGAACAATTATGGGTGCACCTGTGAGGATAGTACGAGAAGGTTCATCATGTTCAACTAGAGACAACAAGAACAAAGAGGCTGGGTAGGCACTGAGTCAATAAGGTGTCTAAAAGTAACTCATACTCTTCTCCGATTATGGAATGATATTGCATAGTCCCTTCCGGAGATTGGTGCCATTGAGGAGCCCTCAAAGAAAGATAGCTGCCGCATTCTTTACTAAACCATAGCTGTTATGGAAATTATTCTATAAGTAGTAAAAAGCAGACGGTAGTCAGTTTAGGAAAAGCTCTTTCAGTAGCACTGTCTGTAATAATTTTAATCCTCTTCCCTCTTGTTTCCTTGAAAAAAAACAATTTATAATTTCAGTTTCCTTAAAGAGATATAGGAATTCATTTGAAATTAAAATAAACAATTATTGTTCAGGCTTTGCCCGGTAGCAATGAAAAAAAGACCTATGATTTCTTTTTTACATTTTCATGTTAAAAATTTGATGCAGCATGTAGCTATAAAGAAAACTATTCACTTTCTTTCTGGCCAGCCCAATGCCACCAATTCCTTCAGGTTATATATTATGATATATTTGTATCTTATGGATGGATGGAAGAATGAAACAACATACTTCACTTCTTAGAATTACATGAAATGGATTATGTGAGATACATGGATTATGTGAGAAACATTCGATGTATAATGGTCATAACTGCAAAATAACCCCAATGAAGCTTTTATTTAATAGAGTTAAAAATAAACTCAATCCCTCTTTTTTTCTTAAAAACTGGACCTGGTTATTAGAGCTTTTTAAATATATTTCATTATAACAATACCTTTTTAATTTAAAAAAAACAAACAAATCAATCTAAGATTCCAATCCAGGATTTATATTTAAAAAATTTCCCCAGATACTGCTGGATATATTTTGAATCAACTCATTGATAATAATTCAGAGGTACATATTATATCATTGTTTATTTAAGCATAGTTAAATGGTTTATGTTTATATGTAACCTATTTGAAATGCATATGCATCGAAACTCAAATAATAATAATAACAACAAATTATGCAACTGTATCAGCAGTACAAATATAACCTAAAATGTAAGGGTGTCCAAAATTATTTCAATAGAACAAAATCAGAGCACATGGCGAAATTAAAGAGTAGCTGATCTCTGAATAGATTTACATGACAACACTAACCATAATACATAGTTTACTGATCAATATAAATAATTTAAGTTAAAAAATGTGTTCAGCAATCGTACAGTTAACAACACCAAGTGATAAAAAAACACACAAATCAGCCGTACATATGTTAAATACAATATTCAAGTACAACATTTTATTATAAAATTCAAATAAACTGTTTGCTTTTTGACCTGTTTTGTGAACTACCAGTTCCTCGCCACCATAAACCCGCTCCCCATCATTAGGCCCCCCACCACCTATCAACTTACCAGGGAAAATGATAACACATAAGTGAAATACAAAAATTTATTTCATCCCAAATTACTGACAATTATATTTTACATTCTCACGCTTGCAGAAATTTAAGCATCTGGTTGTGAAGAAAGATTGATCAATTTGTTGAAATCAACATCTCATGTTGTGAGCTACTTATGGACTGGTTTCATGAGTAAAATTTAAATAAATATAAAACAGAAGAGAAATTTGACCTTCACTCATGAGATGGAATTACAAATGCACAACACCACAGTGAATTTATAAGAAGTCAAATAAAAATCAAAGGAAGAGGCTGCAGATGTTACACTGGTTGTGCACAGAAAATGAAGAAGTTCAAAGGCAGTAACAAGTCATGAGAATATGGCTTTTTTTTTTTTTCCCTTAGCTATTACGAAACCTCAAAAAATGGAAGAATTACGGCTAGATGAAGGCAATCAAGGATAAAATACCATTACATATTTATTATGTCATCAGAACTGATGGAAAGATATGTTCTAACATTTACAATTAAGCAAATCATAACATGCTGTGTGAACAATGTGGTCAATTTCTTACAAGATTTTGTCAACAGGAGTGCATTAAATTTTGAAACATTTATTTGCTTGTTTGTTTTATAAAAGGACCAGAAAAATTATCTTGATATACCAAAATCAATTAGCGCTTTATTCAATCAAGAAATATAAATTGCAGTTCTCAAAAACTTGAAGAAAAAAAAACACGTTCATCTTTCAGCTGAACGAAAAAACAAACCCCTTCATTAAATAAGTTGATTTCAAGCATATTTGAGACAAAAATGTGGAAGAGACTAACAGCCATATTATACAATATAAGTTGTTATAAAAAGGAAGGAAAGGTGTAAAGCATATTTTGAAACTGTTCAACACATGTATGGTATATAATACATGAATGACAATCATCGTATAACTGTATGTTAATACATAGTTTTGCATCAAAGCTTGTATAAGATTTGTAATTAAATATTTTAAAAAAATGAAAATGTAACACACATATAAGACATGACTACAAACAATATTTATGCTGCTGAGTCAACAGAAATGCATGGTTGTTTTTTTTTTATAGTGTACATTACATATGTAATAAGACGTAGCAATTCTCCCATAGTCTGTAAGAAGTAGTAAAAAAATATTGCACATGATCTTTCTCCATCACAAAGCAAACAGCAAATAATGCAACTACAGGTGAAAATTATTAAACCACCAACCAACAGGCTTACAATCAATACATTGAAAGCTTTCAAGCTTTTGAAAGAAATACATTCGACAATGGCTCATTTGTATATCGAACACGACCCGATTTTGGGCGAAATTTCGGGTTTGGGTAGCCACATGGAAAATGGTGGACTATGAATTTTTTAAAGAGATTCATGAACTATCTTTTGTTTTTTTAATTTCTTAATTTTATAATAATAATAATTTTTCATAGCAGAAAACCAATGTTAGTTACAGTTGCAATGTCACAGATGCTAAATCTCTTTTTACTTGATAACTTCATAATCATAATAATATCACTTTTTTTTTTACTTCACGAGGTATCAATGTTTTTACATTCATCCTGGAAAAAATCTAGTCTGGGAAGATCTATTTCTTTAATGAATATAATTGTTATTCTAAAAAGTCAATTGAATTATCTTAAGTGTTAAGAGTCTTTTATAGATCTTTTCATGTCTGTTGCCCTGTCTCTGTCATATTGTCACAGCGATATCAGGGTCGGAGATCCAACAGCCTCAGAACTGCTTTCACTTGAATTCCTCTGCACCTGGCTGGAGCAGGACATCCCAGTGAGCGGGGTCAGACCCGTGGAACCGTCAACCATACTGTCTAGGCCCGGGCAGAACAAGGACGAAGGTGTTATCGAGACACCCGACGTGGGCGTGTTGATGGTCACACCCGTTGCGGAGGTCACAGAGAGCATACTGGCACGTTCCCTCTTGATGAGGGGCAAGGAGTTTGGCCTGGACGACATGCCAGACATTTCAAAGTTCCCCGACGAGGAGGTGGTGGCAACCGTCGATAAGCCGGGGGCAAAGGATGATGACGATGCCGAAATGCTTAAGTTCTCCGGTACAGAAGTGTCCTGGTGAGGGTGGGGGATGATACCATTGCAGTTGGAGTGATGGTTGACTCCAGGCTCTGTCTTCACCTTACTGCCTCGGGATCTCTGTGGATCCACCTTGCAGAGTGGCTGGTGAGCTTGGAGGATGAACTCCAGCTGGTCTCTCTCCTGCTGTAGGCTCTGAATCTCAGATTCCAATTGGCTTTGTTCTGCTTCGAGCTTTTCAGTTTCCTGGAGAGAATGAGAGCACGGACATGTAAAAATGAAGGTGAAATATGTTAAATTGTTTTTAAAAAAACAAGAACTAGACAGCAAATATTTAAAAGAAAAGTGCACAGTTTTAATTTAAATGATATTGGCACGTTTGTAAAGGACTTGTTAAATCATATCATTGTCTTACTTCGACCAATTCATTTGTGTGATCCACTCTCCTCTGTCTGCATTTAGCTGCGGCAATTTTGTTTCGTTCCCTTCGGACTCTCCGTCTTTCCTCTTCCTCTGGTGGAAGCTGAAATGTTAAAAATGATATTTTCTATTAAGACAGAAACTTATATGAGTGTATCCAATTATTTCATATAAATTCTTGGAGCAAGAGCAGTGAAGTTGCAGATGTGGGAAAAAGAAATTTTAAAACACGCAAGTCTACATGTGAGACAAGATAATTTCAATAGTTTTAATTGCTGCTCATATTGCCAGAGTTTTATATTTTATAAAAAAAAAAGTTAATAAAAACTTTTTTGAAAGCCAGATATTTGAGCCTGAAGATCGTTTATTTTGGTTTAACACAAGGATCACTAGAAGATTTTTACATTAACAGAATTAAATGAATGTCTCTATTTCTTTTTTAATAAAGCAAAAATCTTTTCTATGTTTAGACAGTACTTATTAATCCCGTCATAATGAAATAGATATAACAAAGTAAATTTAAAAAAAATATAAGTTAGCTATTTCCATTCAAGTGTGGAAATGGGAATATTTTCTCAATCCTATGCTTTTCAAGATAAGATATAAAAAGATATTTAAAAAAATTACATTTTTTCACCCATTTTTTTTACAGGAGAATATGAAATTGAGAAAATAATTATGCGTCCACTTTTCAGCCCTTCACAGAATAATAGCAGGTGCCATAAAGGTTTAGGAAGAGATTCTGTTTCTATACACACCTAACAGCAGGTACCATAAAAGTTTATGAAGAGATTCTGTTTCTATACAGAATAACAGCAGGTGACATAAAGGTTTATGAAGAGATTCTGTTTCTATACAGAATAACAGCAGGTGACATAAAGGTTTATGAAGAGATTCTGTTTCTATACAGAATAACAGCAGGTGCCATTAAGGTTTATGAAGAGATTATGTTTCTATACAGAATAACAGCAGGTGACATAAAGGTTTATGGAGAGATTCTGTTTCTATACAGAATAACAGCAGGTGCCATTAAGGTTTATGAAGAGATTATGTTTCTATACAGAATAACAGCAGGTGACATAAAGGTTTATGGAGAGATTCTGTTTCTATACAGAATAACAGCAGGTGCCATTAAGGTTTATGAAGAGATTATGTTTCTATACAGAATAACAGCAGGTGACATAAAGGTTTATGGAGAGATTCTGTTTCTATACAGAATAAGTCGTTGTAGTAGTTAATGACTCATAAGTAGGGAGAAAAAAAGGGGGGGGGGGAGAGAGAGAGAGAGAATATCCCATAGAACAATTAAACTGTGTTTCCTATCTACTGAAGCATGACTAACGTTGCTCATTCAACCAAGGAAGTCTTTTTGTTTCAGATATCAGGCTGCCCATATTTGGGTTATACATAAACGTTTGTCAAAAATCATCAAATCCAGCTCATCAAGAGAACAAAGGAATTTGTGTTTCTTTAAAAAAACTGAATTAGCTTTGATTAAAATATCGATCCACAAACGTCGTGAGGATGAACTGGTGCACAAAGATGTGTTTGTCACAGTAGGTGTGCTTAGGCAACATCTATGTTAAGTCCTCATAAGATTATTATATACTTCTTTACTTAAAGCTCATACTACACGCCCCCCCCCCACCCTTTTTTCCGATTTCAAAGAACCAATGCTAATTATAAGAATTCATGGGTTTAAAATAAAACTTGTATAATTATGCTTCTTTTGGAGCCTACATTAGCCGCTCCCTTCCCCCACCCCCTTTTCAACATTTTTTTTTGGGGGGGGGGAGAGAAAAATACAATTTATACCAATGAATTCAATCCAATATTTTTAATGTTTCATAGGTTTTAGTGTTTAAGTTACTAACTGATAAGATTCTGTCCGTTTGAATCCATGGATAAACCATGTCTAGAGCTCCTACCAAGAACTGAGCCAGATTTTAAGCTTTAAAAAAAGAAAGAAAAAGAAACTTTACTTTTTAAAAAATAAAAACTAAATGAACAGAAAACGGATCATTTGAACCATGTCACGTGTGCCTAAGCACGGGTCCCCCAACCTCTTGAGTCTCAACATTAAAAAAAATAAATAGTTTGGTGTGTGGTTGGGGGGGGGGGGGCTAATTTTTGTTCGACAAGGTTGTTTAGGAAACTTGTTGAAACTGTCTCTTAAACACCCGCCCCCCTCCCTTTTTTTTTTTTTTTTTTTTTTTTGGAGGAGAAAAGCCTGAAATGGGTAACCTGCTCATAAGCTGCAATATAAAACTAATATGCAAGTGTAAGCAATACAAATGCCAAAGAATAAAAGAATATCTAGGATGAGATTATGCTGGTGCTCAGGCTCTATGCTAGAAGCACCATCACCGACCTGTATCTTTCTTTTATGTAATGTGAACAATATTGGACCCGCTCATAAGTAAGAATTTGGAAATAATTCTTGACAGGGTGTGTATTTTTTAAAATTTACATTTTGCTGAATTTCTAAGGGAAGAGTAGGTTGTTTTTGTTTTTAATTTTTTAAAGAAATAAAAAAAAAATTCTCGGTTAGCAGAT
>CAXITT010000019.1:1976168-2065785 GCA_964033795.1 Lymnaea stagnalis
AAAGTGGTGGTGATCTCCGGGGGGGGGGGCAAGTACCGGTCCTCGAGACCCCAGTCGTCGGTTCGAATGAGTTTGGAAAAAAATTAGAACGATCCAAAAATGAAAATTATCAATAAATTGGGCAAATATCGCTAATGAAATGAAGTTTTGGATAATTTCATCCCGTCCACCACATTTTAACAGTTTGAGCAGCACCGGTGTAGTCGACGTAATTCCCCCCCCCAACCCCCAAATTTCGACTATACGCCCTTTCTTCCCTTACGAGACCGTGGTGTTCATTCAGCCCACCTCACCACACCCTCACTACGCCACTGAGCAAGCGATCAATGTAAAGTTCGCAAACAACAAAAGAAACTTACAACTCTGAGCTCCGCCTCGATCTCTTGGTGTTGGCTCAGATCGGTCTCCAGCGAGTTCGTGAAGAACTCAATGTCCGCCTCCATGTCCTCGACTCTATCCTCGCTGTCCCGCGTGGACGCGACCTCCAGCTTGTCGGCCTCTGCGCGCGCTCGCCGGATGGCCTCGTCGGCGAATTTCTCAATCTGGTGCAAGTCCATCTGCAGCTGTTTGAGTTCTTCGTACTTTTCATTGTACTGTCAATGAAGAGTTCAAAAAAAAAAATAATAATAATATGTATTTGGTTAAGGCGACAAATTTCCGGCCTACCGAATGTACCCGACAGTGGCTATTGTCTTCCACTTCAAAATAGTCTACACGCGAATGTCTCCAACTAAGAGCGTCTTATACATACGCACATCTCCATTTTTAGTCTGTCTTATACACACGTACGTCTCAGTTTGAGTGTGTCTTATACACACGTACGTCTCAGTTTGAGTGTGTCTTATACACACGTACGTCTCAGTTTGCGTGTGTCTTACACACACGTACGTCTCAGTTTGAGTGTGTCTTATACACACGTACGTCTCAGTTTGAGTGTGTCTTTAAAATGGTGTGAAGATTGTGTGTGTGTGGTTGTGGGGGGGGGGGAGGGAAGAGAAATGGTCAATTAAGTTTGAGTGATCCTGACATGTAAAAAAAAAGAGGTCAGCTTTTGTTTAAATGTGTTTTTTTTTTTAAACTGATTTCTAAATATAATAACTGCTTTAAAATCTGCTTGTAATGATGTATTTGTAAATAATATATTTTTGTTCAGTTTTTATTTATTTATTTTTTTTGCACTTCATTTGCTCCCTATACAGACAAGTCTTGATTACAAGCTGTCTGTTCTCTGTCACAACTTTTTCTCTGGTTCCTGCCCTTCCTATCTTACCGAACTTCTTACTGTCTATTCACCCCTTCGAAAGCTTCGTTCCCCCGCAGACGCGCGTATTCTTTCTGCTCCCAGAACACGCACTAAAACATATGGTGAACGGTATTTCTCTTTCTGCTCCCGTTACACATCCGAATATATAACGACCATCATAGCCTTCAAAACTGCCCCCCAAGACCCTTCTGTTCAAACTGTACTATACTGACTCATTCTCACCCCCTCTGACTAATAAACAACGCTCGATGCTGCTGGGCGCTGTCCATGGCTAGACAGGAGTCAATGGTACTTGGGTTGGCGAGGTCAAGCTTTTCACCAATTGTTGTTTTTCAATGTATACGTTTCTGTGATTGCTAATTTTTCTGTGAAGCGCAGTGAGCCTAGCCCTAGGCTGGGGTACTGAGCAGTGAGCCTAGCCCTAGGCTGGGGTACTGAGCAGTGAGCCTAGCCCTAGGCTGGGGTACTGAGCAGTGAGCCTAGCCCTAGGCTGGGGTACTGAGCAGTGAGCCTAGCCCTAGGCTGGGGTACTGAGCAGTGAGCCTAGCCCTAGGCTGGGGTACTGAGCAGTGAGCCTAGCCCTAGGCTGGGGTACTGAGCAGTGAGCCTAGCCCTAGGCTGGGGTACTGAGCAGTGAGCCTAGCCCTAGGCTGGGGTACTGAGCAGTGAGCCTAGCCCTAGGCTGGGGTNTTTTTTCCAAAACGGCCCCCCCCCCCCCAATCGCCCAACTTCCGCCTTCATTCGTTTCCCAGGTAACGTTAATGCGCATATTATTTTTTTTAATCGCAATTATCATCCCGGAAGTGATCGATATTCCTACCGTAAGGGGGCAGTCATCTTCCTGGGAGAGGCCAAACGCGGGTTATTGTACTTGCCTACCTGAGAAGATTCTGAGGTCTGGTTGATCAGCGCGAGCTTCTCCTCCAGCTTCTGTATAGTGTTTCGGTTGATTTTTTCCTGCTTCGTCATCTGGTCCACCCAGTGCGCCCGCTCCTCCAGATCCTCTGGTGTTGTCATGATCCGGTAGAGGAACAAGTCCTTCAGTTCGTCCATCAGCTCGAGTATGCTGCTGGACTTCGAGTCGACCTTGGCCTCCTTGTAGACCATCTCCATGGCGGACGGGTTGACGAGGAACTTTTTGAGCAGCGTTCTGAACGACGCAGCGAGCTGTGGATGGTGTAACAAACTGTGGATGGTGTAACAGACTGTGGATGGTGTAACAAACTGTGGATGGTGTAACAAACTGTGGATGGTGTAACAAACTGTGGATGGTGTAACGAACTGTGGATGGTGTAACAGACTGTGGATGGTGTAACAAACTGTGGGTGTTTTTGGACAAAATGTGAACAAACGTTGGATTGCTATTTTCTATGCTGTTGTTGTTGTTTTCAGCTGGTCGTGTGAAACCCAGGTATAATTGTAACGAATTGTGTGTGTCTTGCCGCAACTGTTTTAAACACTCAAGTTTAACACGGCTTTCCTGTAGATTTTAATGGCAGCAAAAGAGTCTCAACAGACATTGCTCATAAAAGAGTCTCAACAGACATTGCTCATAAAAGAGTCTCAACAGACATTGCTCATAAAAGAGTCTCAACAGACATTGCTCATAAAAGAGTCTCAACAGACATTGCTCATAAAAGAGTCTCAACAGACATTGCTCATAAAAGAGTCTCAACAGACATTGCTCATAAAAGAGTCTCAACAGACATTGCTTATAAAAGAGTCTCAACAGACATTGCTCATAAAAGAGTCTCAACAGACATTGCTCATACATGCATCAGTTAGTGTACTTGGTTAATCGAGGTTCTAGTAAGTGAACTGAAACCATTTCAGGCAAGACGTTGACACGCGGGGGCCTCGGTCTCCAGTGAAAAGTTGCGCTCTTTGCGGTGAGCCTGCATCAATGGCTCGTACATATGTATAACATTTGAGGCCGCACCATTACAGCGATGTAAATAATCATAAGACAATGTAGTGTACTTAAAATGTATCAACCTAAGCAAGACACCGTGCCTGCGTCAACAAATTTTATTATGCTAACCAAGAAAGTGTCATTTTTTTTAAATTTAAAAAAATTGTATTATCCTATATGACAGAGAAATTGAAGAGAAAAAAACACCTTTCAAATCCTACCTAAAGGCCTGCCTCCAAACGGACATATACAGACTGGCTTATATCAAAACAGACCTAATCTAAAAGATAGAAAAGTACAGCCACCCTTACATGCAAAGACAGCTGCAGAAGAAACAAAAAAACATAGCCTTCTACCCAAAGGAGATAATCCGAATTTACACAGACGCGTCAGCTTACAAAGGAGACCTACGTGCAGGCTTAAGGGTACGAATAGAGTACAAAGACCGATCACTTGACGAACCCTGCAACCGCCGTGGGGGGCGATCTGTGGTAATTGAGGAGCAGAAGCGATTGCTCTTGAGGCAGCATCGCATCACCTATCAGCAATCTTCACAGCTTATCCCAGCTAACAAAGGAAGTTCATTATGCTGTAAATATCCCTGAGCAAACAGTGAACTCGGTGCTTCTGAATCGAAACACTTTCCTTTTAACTTTTGAAGTCAAGCTAACCTTACAATGGATACCAGGGCACCACGATCCACCAGGGCACCACGATATACCAGGACAACACAATATACCAGAACACCACGATATACCAGGACACCACGATATACCAGGACAACACAATATACCAGGGCACCACGATATACAAGGACACCACGATATACCAGGACAACACAATATACCAGGGCACCACGATATACCAGGACACCATAATAAACCAGGACTCCACGATATACCAAGACACCACAATACACCAGGACACCACGATATACCAGGACACCACGATACACCAGGACACCACAATACACCAGGACACCACAATACACCAGGACACAACAATACACCAGGACACCACAATACACCAGAACACCACAAATACACCAGGACACCACAATACACCAGGACACCACAATACACCAGGACACCACAATACACCAATACACCACAATACATCGAGCAATGAAAGAGCAGACAAACTAGCCGACCAGGGAGGCGTCCAGTGAACAGTCCGAACTCCCTTATATCACACAACCCTGCCAACAGATTATCTGAGCTGACAAGAAAGAAAGTTGGTCAGTTAAATGGGTTGGCTCACACGCATGCCCAGCCCAGGCCCTAAAGATCCAATGAATTGCATCCAAAGACACCAACAGCTTATAATCTTTCGCATGCGCACAGGACACATACAGCTTAATTTCCACCTTAACCGCATAGCATCAGATAAAAAAACAATGTGCTGCCTCTGCAGAAATCTAAATGAGACAGTAGCCCTCACTTTTTTCACTGCTCAGCATATCAGGACTTACGCCTAAACTATACTTACCAAAAAAAACAGACTACATCAACATTATATATACCAACAGAGAATACCTGCGGAAGTGGGTACAGTCTTCACCATGGCCGGAGGTCGAAGGGCGTGTGCCCTAATGGCCACTGGAATAAATGATAATGACGACGCCTAACAGAGAAAAAGACCTTCATCAAGTAAGCGTATTACCCTTACGAAAGACGAAGCCGCACGCCAGTGAGTACTCACCAATTCCGTGACGCCGCACAGATTTAGAACCGCGTCATCCAACTCCCGCTGCGACACGAACACTAACGTCGCCTGGGAGTCGATCTTCTGATCCTTGCTGTCCACCGAGGCGTTCTTGTTGATGTCGTGGCTGCCACGCTCCATGCTCTCCGGTGAAGGCGACGTCTGGCACTCGCTCGAGAATTGAGAATGTGAAGTACCCTCCCTTGACCCTTCGGACGTCACGAAGTCTGTCGTGCCGCCGTCTCGGCTTGGTGAGGAGGAATTTGCACCGGAAGCCAAGTGTCGACCGATGCCGCGCTTCGGCGGCAGACCAATGGTGCCCGACGGGTGGGCTTGGGGCACCGGTACCAGCGATGACTTTGCGGGACAGCCGGAGCGAGTAGTTTCAACCCCGAATCCGTTCTGAATTAATCTCGTTCTCTCTTTACTAGCTCTCCTGTTGATGTTGTCTGAATTTATTTTACGGCCTGATGTGGACGACGATATCTTGTCTGCAGATTTTTGCGTTAAATATCGTTTTCGGGGACCTTTCTTCCTTTGAGTCGTTTCAATGTCCTTTCCGTCAAAAGATATTTTATCCGCACTTTCCAAACTTGACGTATAAATCGATCCGTTGGAGCGGGAGTCACTGTCGGCGTTCCGCCGTTTTGCAGACTGATTCCAGTTCTCGCAGACTTTCCTCGACGCGTTATTGTTTTCTTCAGCCTGCTCTTCTGTCGCCACCGTGATGCTGATAATTGGGTTGGAAAATCTCTGAGTCTCCCCCGCCGCCGCCGCCGCACTTCCGCCCGTACCGCTCTCGTCCTTCGCATCGGCCGCCCCCGTCTTCTCGCCTTCATCCTCATCCTCCTCGACGTCGAAGTCATCAAAGAGGCGCGCTCCTATATCGCTCTCGTTGGTCGCCGTGAGCTCGTCCACCCCAGCGCCCCGTTGCGCCTTGACCATGAAGTCTCGCCTCAACGCCAGCAGCTCGTCCAGCCGCTTCTGGATGCCCTCGTAGCTCTGGACGATCCGCGTGTGGTACTTGAGCAGCTGATTGACCTCGGTGCCCATGGCGACGGCGAAGCGGTCCAGGTTGTTGACGATGTGCGGCAGGCGGATAGCGATGGACGCCTTCCGGGTCGCCTCCTCGATGGCCGTGATTATCCTCTGAATGGAGAGGGGCACCATTGCTGTTTTGCTCTTCCCAAAGTCCAACGTTACCTCTTTCCGTTTGCTGCCGTCGACTCGTGGCGCTTGGAATTTCTTGAGAATATTCTGCTTCCGCCAATCCGGCTCTGTTGACCGCGTTATCCTCTTGGAAAGCCGAGACTCGCACTCGTCTTCCGTCTGTTCTTCAACAGCGGATAACTGAGCAAAGGTGCTTTTTCTCATAATTATTTCCTACTCCTCAAAGTTATTGTCGGAGTAGCGGAAGTTTGGCCACTGAATTTTTGATGAGAGAAATGGAGAGGGTTAATTGGTGTAGCTTACATAATGTATATAGTTGTGGTTGATTTTAAAATCCCCAGCTCTGGCTATTTGTAGCTGATCGACATTATAAGAATGCTTTAACCTTCAATGTGGTTTTAGAAAAAAAAAAGAAAAAAAGTTGTTTTAGACTCAGAGGAATTATTTTAATCACTTTAAAAACAATGTAACACATCTTTACATTCTTGTTCAGAGTATAGACCCGACCCTACAGTGTTGCGTACTTTTTAATTTTTTTTTATAAAAGCTCTAATGAGTCTTGAAAGCACATTTCACATTCCATAAATTCAGGCCTGCACAGCTTACGGCCCGCAGGCCGCATGAAGCCCGCCGGCCGCATGAAGCCCGCCGGCCGCATGAAGCCCGCCGGCCGCATGAAGCCCGCCGGCCGCATAAAGCCCGCCGGCCGCATGAAGCCCGCCGGCCGCATGAAGCCCGCCGGCCGCATGAAGCCCGCCGGCACCCACTTTGCGGCCCGCGAAGTAACGAAATATTCTTTTTTGTTATTATTTTCTTCACTGTTCTATTTTCTTTCGGCCCGCACAAGTTTTTCATAAAGTATTACGTTTTGAGTTGTGCAGGCCTGACATCCCAGTGTTTCTTTCAGAAAATCCCTCCCCCCCCCCCCCCCCCCGGGCTCCCATCTTTTGATTTATTGTTTGACATATTTTTGCTCCGGGGGGGCACTTGGCTTTCCCCGGGGGCGCACAGCTCCCCCCCCCCCCGAGATATAGTTGAAAGAAACCCTGTGCCTTACGTGATTCTTGGTGTGCGTGATTTTAGTCTACAATAATGTTTCTTTTAAAAAGACCGATGCCTAATAGTATTCACAATTTAGCATCAGGCCCGTTCTTAGGCATACGCTGACTACGCATCCGCGTAGGACCCCGAACGTGAGGGGGCCCCCGTAGGGCCGCTTAACACCTAAGAGATATAGCAATGATGCACACACACACCAATTATTGCTAGCCGGGGGGGGCGATCTCCTTCCTCAAAATAAGGAAATAAGTGCCACCAGAGGCATTCTTAGGCATACGGGCAAACTAGGCAACCGCCTAGGGCCCCACTACCACCTGCATGTCCATATATTTCAGAAGTACACATTTTCTCTAGTGGCGGAATTATCAATAGGGTTAGTGGTTACACACTAGCAAAGAGGAAACATTGATGAAGGCATAATGGAGGTGCCGCAGTGGTGGGTGGTGTTTTCTCCTCAGCTAGAGGGAGATCCACCCCGGACCCCCCCCCTCCCTTCCGGGGCCCCCAACCTACGCTCCATGCTTAGGGCCCCCCAAACTCCTAAGAACGGCTCTGTCAGCATTATCCAGTTTTTTTTTTTTAAAAAGACCAGCGGCGTGTATAACTAGAGAACTATCGATCACGCGTGTCAGTTAAAACACGTGTTTAAGGTAGAGTCAGAAATCAATTAGGCCTATTAACAGTGCTAGAATAGGCCCTGCTGATGCAACCCAGGCAGACGAAATGTGTAGGGCCGCACAGCCCCCAACCTACGCTCCATGCTTAGGGCCCCCCAAACTCCTAAGAACGGCTCTGTCAGCATTATCCAGTTTTTTTTTTTTTAAAAAGACCAGCGGCGTGTATAACTAGAGAACTATCGATCACGCGTGTCAGTGAAAACACGTGTTTAAGGTAGAGTCAGAAATCAATTAGGCCTATTAACAGTGCTAGAATAGGCCCTGCTGATGCAACCCAGGCAGACGAAATGTGTAGGGCCTCACTCGCAACGTAAGAGATTATAATAATGTGGCATAGGTAGAAGAGATATTTGCGAGAAGGCGCCCAAAATCACTTCTGAGTTCGAGACTCACTGAAATTCAGTACATTTCGGTACAACTCTTCCATGATATATTTTTATGTTAAAGTGATTCTAATATAAAAACTAAACAGAAAATCATACTGAATTCAATAAGATGAAATTATTTATTTTGGCCAGTTCACCTTTTAAATTAAAAAAGAAATGTTACCCCCCCCCCCAGTGTTAAAAACCTGGCTAAGCCACTGTCCCGAATAGTATCAAGAACAGGCCTTAATCCTAAGTTCCTGCTATTTTTTTTTAAATAAATAAAGTTTCAGTTACATCTTATTGCAAGATTTCGGTTCTTTTTTTCCTTTCCCTTTTTATTATTTGTTAAATAAGATGAAATTATTTATTTTTGCCAGTTTACCTTTTAAATTAAAAAAGAAATGTTACCCCCCCCCCCCAGTGTTAAAAACCTGGCTAAGCCACTGTCCCGAATAGTATCAAGAACAGGCCTTAATCCTAAGTTCCTGCTATTTTTTTTTAAATAAATAAAGTTTCAGGTACATCTTATTGCAAGATTTCGGTTCTTTTTTTCCCTTGCCTTTTGATTATTTGTTGTTGAAAAGTTTCCTTTAACCTTTATCGTGGGGCCCCTTAAATGCGCGAGGTCCCTAAAAGGCATGGGGGCTCTTGGCATGTGCCTCATTTCCCGTTGGCTTCATTCGGCACTGCCTATTTACTTTTCTCTAATTTTTCAAAGAATCATATCGTGGGTAAAAAAGAGAGTACCAACCAGGAAACTATAGGCTACTATACTTTTCTGCATACGTAGACCATCTTATAAAATAGATCTGACCAGTAAAAATCTCCAACCAAATCATTTGGTTCAGTTATTTATTTACCCTTTAATTAACCGTCGATCGATTACTTTTGACGCGACAGGCCACCAGAAGAAAGACAGTGCCAACGTTTAGGCGTAGGCCCTGTATGGGACTTGGGACTCATAATAACAATAGCACTTCAGTTCCGTTCACGTTGCATTAGTTGTGTTCAATCGCGCGTAAAAGAATCATTTCCGGTTAATTGTGTAATAATATTCTCTTTGATCGTTGAAATTAATGTTTGTTTGTATTTTTAAAAAAATAAGTATTTTAAACTCATTCAAGGTTTATAATTAAAAAAAAAAAGCATTAGCAATATTTCAAAATATTGACAGTGGTAGGCTAATAACCAATAGCTTATATAAACTTTGGGAAGAGTTCACTTTGTACAAATTGAAATAGGGGACAAAAACAACAACAAAACTGGTTTATTTAATAACAAGGGCCCCTCACGACTTCACGGTCTTAAATGATCTCCCTATATGCATTTAAACAATATATATTTATTAATATATAATTTATTTTTATCAAATTACATTTTATAGTTTTATTTTTCGTTTTATAAAAATGTTTCGCCAGATCTTGCAGTAAGTTAAATAAGAAGATTATTGCTTTTAGAAAAAAAAATAGATTTGGCTTTGTATTGCCAAATTGGCCAGTATTTTTAATTTGAGGCCAGTGACTAGGGACGAGGGTGGCTAAATTTAATGTCTGTGGCTTCATTTTATGACTAGGGCAAACAAGTGGCCTCGGTTGGGGAAAAATCCGGTGTTGATGTACAAAACATGTGTAATTATTCAATTACATTTGAAAAGCCGACACACCACTCGCATAGAAGGGATGGGGTGGTGGCACTATATTTTTTTATATATTTAGGGGTGGCATTTATAGTAAATTGCAGATTTTTTTAAAATTTGTGAGTGGTGGAGGGGGTGTTGCAAACTTATTTGCCAGTTTAACTTTGCTTCCCTTAAGAGGGGTTTTATTTGGCTTTCAAGTTTAATGCATGGATTTGAAAGATTGATAAACCCTTGTTCTAATCGTTATTGTATAGACCTTCCGGCCACAACTGAAAACACTTCTTTTCATCGTTTCAGGTTCCCTCAAGTTAGCTGGTCGACTGATTCAGATGCAAATTATTGACACCCAACAATATGTGAGTGCTTGTGATATATTTAAATTATGCACCAAATGCTAGAGGGAAAAGCAATTTTATATAAATTGACGGAAATTAGGGGCTCAATCCAGTTGCGTCACTATGGGGTGTGGGGCTAATGGACCGCACCGGGTGACACCCTCACAGGGGATGACAATGAATGGATTTTTTTTAAAACTTGCATCTCTTCCGTTAATCTCCAATTAAGTGTAGAATGGTAACAAAACTAAATTCAGGTATGTGCTAAAATGCATTATTGTATTTTTGAATTTGTCAAAACTTTTCCCGGGACTCTAAAGATGTAAGGGTCAAAACTATGCTAGGGCAAAAAGCATATCCTCAAGGGTGACACAACTGAAGCGATTTTAGTTCATGTTGGGCTGGGGTGGAGTTAGAGATGCCCTTAGAGTTAAAGATGTTCATTATTATGGTTAATTTTGGCGCTTCTTAACCGAAGGTCTGAAATTTCCCCTCAAAATAGTCTGAAAGAAACACCGAATTCAAGTATGCGCCAAAATGCATCCATGGACGCTTGAAAAATTTCTTCTTTTGAAAAATTTTCTGTTATCGCCAATTTTGTTGTTGATAGATAAAAAAAAAAACAAAAAAAAACCTGCCTAGAGGCGTTGCTAATGGGCCTGCCAAGATTTTTTACGCACTCCCTTTCACGTTAAAAATCTGCAGTTGTCCAAAAATGCCACCCCTCCATATAAAGAAAAGGTTTCGCATGGGTGGACCACCTCATCACTGGTAGAGGCGCAGCTAGAGTGTTTGGCGCCTGGGGACAAGATTGTCAACTCTGAAACCCATTATTTTCATCCATTAAATACCATCAAAGCCTATTTTGGCGCCCCCGCTAGTTTGGCACCTGGGGACAATTGTCCCTATCAGTCCCCCCTTAGCTACGCCCCTGGCCACTGACACTCCCCACCCAAAAATCAACCCCCCCCCCAGGATATTGTCTGAAATAAACACTGTCAATATGTCGCACGGGATACCCACAGACGCAGAGTTGAAGTGCCTGGAATAAACCCCGCTAGTTTGGCAACTGGGGACAATTGTCCCTATCCGTCCCCCCTTAGCTACGCCCCTGGCCACTGACACCCCCCACCCAAAAATCAACCCCCCCCCCCAGGATATTGTCTGAAATAAACACTGTCAATATGTCGCACGGGATACCCACAGACGCAGAGTTGAAGTGCCTGGAATAAGCATGACCCATCACCTTCCATATTGACGACGATAGAGATCAGTAATCACTCGGTTCTCCACTATTCCTTTATTCATGTATGAAATGAACTCCAGTACATTTAAACATATAAATTCCTACTATCAAACAGAAAACAACATAATTTAATTTTTATTTTTTTTTTTAAATATTATTAGCCAAACAAAGAAACAAAAATTATCTTGTCATTTTTCAGGAAACAAATACCAAGAACTAAGTGGCCGTCAAGTATTTAAGTTAAATGTTTGACATGCCGTACGCAGGAAGCGAAATGTACGCTTGAACTGCCTCTTAGTTTTCACCATTGTGTTTCACCCCGTTCCAATTTATTGTATTCGTGTCAGTGGCGTATCGAGGGTTAATGCCACCCGGGACGGGCCAGGATTTTTGTCGCCTCGCTCCACGAAAAAAAAAAAAAAAACTGCTTTTGGCCAAAAATGCCGCCCCTCCTTAAAAATTACTTAAGTCCCTTTCTCCCATTCCTACTCCACTAATTCTGGTGATCCTTTTTTAAACTTCAATACGCACACACAAACCGTAAAAATATATTAAAACTTTAAAGTTAAACGCGCATTTCTAAAGATGACAATGTACTTAAAAGGCTGCGGCTATTCGGACCCGGGTATCAGAAGTGAGAGGTTGGGTTTATTTTAAAATATCTAAAATATTATTGTTGGGTTTGTAAGACAAAAATTTGGTACCAAATGAAAGATAAATGAATGTACACATACCCGCCTTCGGACCCGGGTCCCTTTAGACTAAATGCTATTCGGATGTCATTTGTGGTTGTTTATTTTAGTTTAACTGAGGAAGTAAGTTTACAAACATATAGTCCATTCAATTAATTTTCATTTGATACCCCATTTTGTCTTACAAACCCAACAAAATTATTTTTAATAGTATTTTAATCCCAACCTACCTCTCACTTCTGTACCCAGGTCCGAAAGCCACTTCGTAAAATAAATCACAAATACACCACCCCCACACCCCACACAAAAAAAAAAAAAAAAAAAAAAAAAACACAAAAAAAAAAAACAAAAAAAACAAACCAGTGCGAGCATGACCACGTGACATAGTAATAAAGTGCAATTAAATGATATCGTATGACTTTTTCCTAATGTTGCTCCCCCCGTCTTTTAGTTTGTGTGTGGTCAAATCTTGCATCTCAATTTTGACCTACTTCATGATCTCCTATTAAGCCGAAACAAAGAACATTGACTTTACTGGCGCCCGACCCCTTAAAATTATTTTTTTAGTCATATGACTATCACTGTTTAGTCATGTGACTAAAAACTCTCAAGTTTTGGGGGACATTTATTTTAGACTTTTAATCATGTTAAATTTTTTTTTAAGCGTGTTTTTTTTTAAAGTATTTATTATTATTTGTACTTGTTAGTCTTGACAGATCAGGAAGTGAGTTGAAACATGTGGGGGGAAAAAAAAAGCGTGAGGCGCCCATGAAATACAAACACGTGAAAAGTCAGTGGTGACATTTCTGTGATAAAAATAGTGTTGCCATTGTTGATTGTTTCCGGGAACAAGTAACCGAGCATAATGAAACATCGTAGAGAAAACCCGACGTCTCTATCACTTTCCGTTCCTGAGTTATCCGCCTAAGGGCTATAGGCCTACCTAATATTTTTTTCTAGGTCAGACGGAATGACCGTATCAAATTTGGTTGTGGGCCGTTGTTTGGTTTTTCTGTGATCAATCGACCCATTAACAAATAAACGAACATAGTCATAGTCACCGTGAGCTTAATATAGTAGATACCATTACTGATTCTACATGATCTGATTAAGAAATACTCGGTGCAGGTCCGGGGGTGGAGGTCAATACCGAGTTTACTGCACGGGGTGACACCAAACCCAGTGAAGCCTCCTCTGGCTCAGTGAGTCTCGTCTGCTTGGACCAAACTGAGAACAAAAACAAAACCATACTTCTTCTTATATTCGAGGTGCCCACGATCAATTTGTTGATCATTCTGGCTCCTAGTTTTAAATTCAGAGTTTGCCTTCTCTTAGACAGGTCCAAGGCTAACGAGTCCCATCCACCCGGGTTGCTTGGGATGGCTTTGGTGTATCCATTAATTTAAAAACAATTATTTTATTCTTAAATTTACAATTATGTGGAGGGAGTTATGGTTTTAGAAATAATATTTTGTGTAAGAGTAAGCTTTTTAATATTAAAACAATTTTGGCATAAATATGTATTTTCTCACATTGACTATCACTATTTAGTTGAATTTTTTTAATAAACCGATAGATGAATTATATAATATGAATTATATTAGTTACTTTTCTTTTGGTAGTTAGTTTTAAAATAATTATAGTTATTTACTTTTACTGTTCATGATTTAAGACTAACATAATTGTTAACAATTTTTTGTAGGAGGAAAATCCAAAGTTTCGACACAGTCTCTACTCTGGAACAAACATCTTTGTAGTTTGTTTCTCTGTGATTCGTCCGGAATCCTTAAATCATGTGGAAGAAGTATGGCTCCCAGAGATTCGAACCTATGCCCCAAAGACACCTTTTATACTTGTTGGGGCTCAGGCAGACTTGAGGTAGATTAAGAAATATATTTAGTAAGCTGATTAGAAGCCGATGCCACATTTGGTTCTTGGCAAATTAAAAGTTTTGAAGGAGCATGTACAAATATATAATATGTATAGGAGCAGTATTTCAGGAAATCTTTTCTTTGTTGCATATAAAATGTCAGTTCAAAAAAGTATTTAATGACTGACACTGCAAAGACAGCCTGTTGGTCATAGTCTTATTTCTTTTCTAATGCAACTTTAGATAATAATAATAGTATTAATAGAGTCAAATGTCCAGTGGAAGATGTATTAAAAAAACTAAAATTGAGACAATGACATGTCTCATATTAAAAGTTGTATCCAAGACTGTATTTTTTCTAAAAGCATCATATTATATCTTTTTTAAATCCACAGATCTGCAGAAACTATTTTACAAATGTTATCAACAACAGGACAGCAACCAGTTACAAGTGCTGAAGGCGCAGCAGTTGCCAGGCGAACTGGGGCGGCCTGTTACATAGAGACATCGCCAGAAGTGGAGAAAAATGTCCGTAAACTAATCAACGGTGCCATTGCCTCTATACTGAAAGTCAAAACCCCTGACTCTAGTGCATGTAGTGTGCTGTAAAAATACATAAGGAGAAAATGACTAGAAATAAAATTATATGTTTGAAAGCAGTGCAATCACTGATACCTACTGGAGTTATTTTTATCTTGAGGAAACGGGGAAAAAAAACAACATGTGCCATGCCCATTTTGTTGCAGATAGCATTCATTGTTCATGTTGTAGCTGTGAATTTTAATTTAAATAAATTGCATTTATACTGCATTTGTTATGAACATGCTGATACGTCACCACTGGGAAAGACGTATTTTTCAATACTGGTACTGCTTGTCTAGGAGAGATTTCCATTCATTATGATTCATGACCTCATTTAGGAGTTAAATTTCTACTGGTGTTTATTCTTCACTAAATAACAGATCTCTCATCTACATGTTGTTGTGTGTTGACATTTTGTATACAGAGAACCACATGAGTGAGATTATCCATGGTTTGTAAATATATATCCACAACTAAGCTTGTTTCAGATGGCTGGCCATTGAGACTGCTGGTCATTTTAAATATCAATCTCTAAAAAATGTGAATATAATTCTTCATTCGTTCTGTCTTACGTAAGGCGCCACAGAGCATAAACTCCAAATCTTATTACGCAGTTATTTAAATTTAAGGGTCTCATAAAACGATATTTGACATTAGATTATTTTGCCATGATGATAATAATGGCATAGATTAAATGAAATATTACAGATTGTCTCGTAGCACTAAACAGGGGTCTGAAGTCAAGGTTTGAGGATATAAATTTAGCAGGCGTTGGGCAGGTTTCACCAAAGTCAGATAAATGAAATCAGAATTTTCAAAAATAATGTTTATGCCTTACCTGGCCTATTAAGAATTTGTTGTTGTTTTTTTTTTTTTAAATTTCAGTTAAAGCTGACATTACCTGTGAGGAAAACAAAATTGCTTCTTTTAAATTTTGTAAATAAGGTTTTAAAAATGTTTTTTTTCAACTTACTTGAATAATCTGACAAACCTGTCTCAGAAAAAGATAGTTTGAATTTTATGTTTTAAGCACATTATCCCAGTGCATATATAATAGACATTGAGGCCTGTCCAGTTATAAGAGCGTTGGACTGAGATACAGCTTTCATGTAGATTAATGAGACACAAGGGATTTGTGTAAATAAAACAATATGCAGGAGCTCGAAAAAGCAATTGATTACCTTGCTAATGCCCTTTAATAATCACATTGAAGATCTAATTTATGTGATGTGATAATTCTGTGCTCACCTGAATAGCTAAAACAAACATAGAAACCCCACACTTTAATCAAGGCCAGTTAATTTTGAAAATTGCTTATAGGTGTGAAAGAATGTAAGAGTGTCCCAGTTATGTTAATGATATTTTCTAGCGGATTGTGTCCTTAACAAGGTTAAATGATAAGCAAGGAGGGGGAAAAATATGAAATAACTGGCATTACTAGATTATGTTTTAATATGGACAATTTTTTTACATTTGAATGTTGAACAATGCATGCCTGCAATAGGCATTGGTGCTAATTTTGTTCAATTTTTTTTTTTCAATGAGATAATATTTTCATTGAATTTGAAATGCTTAGAGACAGTACACATAAATTGAATGTGCTTTTGTTTCATTGCAAGGGATAAATGACGATCTACTTTTTCATTGCTAACTTGAATACTCACCTTTTTATGAAACAGCAAGATGGCTCAAAATATTAACTTATATATCTAATATTGATTGATTCAAAATGCTAGTGGAAGACAACTGTAATTTTTTTTAATCTTAGTACAAAACAAGTACAACAAAAAATACTTTCTCATCTTGAAATTCCAAACAATTGAGTTCAACAGTTTCTTGATTGTTGATATTTACTAATTTTTATAATTTTACCAAGCTTAAGCAATTAATATTTGATGTATTTTTTAAGCAGCGCACACTTCATTTACATGTATCAATTTGTTAATTAACATTTTCATGTACATATGGCAATGTTGCAATTAAACCTTTCATATATACCAATGCTTATGAGCGAAGTCAAAGTTTCTCTTAAGATTTCTTTAACTGTTATTTTTTCCTCTCATCAGCATTTTGCATACCTAACCACGTAGATAAAATCATGTTAATATTTTGCAATGTAAATTACATTGCAAAATATTAACAATGTAAATCGGCCAACTTCTACATAAACATGAATTAACTTTCAAGCAAATGTGTTTTATTTTAATAATTAAATCAAATTTAAAACTTACTGCTAAAGTTTTAAAATGTTTTGTTTAACTGTAAAAATAAGGAAAATAACATGAACTTAGAGTAAATAAAAATGTTTCTTACATTTACATCAATTTATAAGCAGTTACGGACACGCTTTTACTTTGTTTAAGGATATTCCAGTTTCCTTAACAGCTGCAATTTTGTATAGAATTCTAAATAAATAACAAACCTTGAGTTCATCCAAAGGCTGGGGTACCGCTCTATAAAATACTAAAATAATAAAAATAATTCTACAGCATTTCTTCTTCTTCTTCTTCTTCTATATCTTAAGGGCCCACGATCAATTTATTGATCATTTTGGCTCCTATGCATTTGCCATGTTCCATCCAACTAGAATCTGATTGCTAATCTCAGCTTTGGTTAGTTTCTCTAGTAACCCACAAGGCTATGAGCTTGTTTATCCCTCATAAGACTGGCATGTACACTTATTGTTTGGCCATGACTTCAACTAAGGAACAGAGCCTTGTGAACAAGGGGTAGGGAGCAAAGGAGGCACCTTCCCTGGGCGCCATATTTAAAGGGGGCTAAATTTGTCATTTTTCATGCAAAATATGTGTATTTAATATTTACTATTTTTGGAAGAGGGAGCCTTAATTCAGCTTTTACCCTGTGTGCTATTTTGTTAGCCATGGCTCTGAAAGAACTGTCAATTCATAACACTGTGGGTGTTTTGTTTTCTTAATCTTCAAGCATGGCATCTAATTAATTTGAATCACATTCATATATATAAGTCTTTTTCACACACTATTTCCTCATTATATATGGGTATTTTATTTTAAAATATTCTAAATTAAATATTCAATTATACACATCACAAATCTTGAGAAAAACAGATTTTTAAAAAGTTTATTTGTAATAACATTTTTTTTTTTAAACTGTACATTAGTAAATTGGAAGACAGACCACTTTTAATAGAGCACAAAATTATAAGAAACAATGTCATTTGTACAGAACATGTCTCTATTTAAAACAGTAATATCAAGGGAAAACAATATTCGTTTAAAGAATTTAATCTTATGAAAATTGTTTTTTTTAACATTTCTTTATACTTTGTTCCACATTTCCTTGTGCACATTTAAGTAAACAACCAAGCACTTGAATTTACAATCACAACAAATAATAAAATATATTTAAAAATCAAACACACAGTAAATGAATACAATTTTAACTGACTCACTCATGGTCAGATAGAGGAATGTGTGAGTTATTTGATATGTTAGATTAAACCCATTCTTAGAACCAATAAAGTTCTTTAAATAAAGTTGCCAAAAAATATGATAACATACTTTGAGCCTTAAACCCTCAAATATATGAAATGCTCGAAATATTTTGAATACAAAAAAATAAAAATGAAGCATCCCATTATCATTAATGAATAAAGCTCTAAAATATTTATAACAGTCAAATTTATACAGATTTTTAAATGGCTTCCCAACTGACAACACAACAGTCAATTGTTTTCCATGTTCTCATTTCTCATCATTAGCTATCAGATCTCGTCTATGTCTCCATTTTTCAACAAATTATAGTTATGCCCCTGAAGAACTTTACTATCAGTACCGGTACCATCCCAGCGACGTCTTGTACACAACATTATTGCCATTACAAGAAATAAGGTAGTGGTACCAAGACCCACAAACAAGAAAAGACTTTGAGGAGTTATCTGAAATTTTTTTTTAAAAAAAAAGGAGTATTAGACATTTGGAATTAAATAGGTAATTGCATACATTTATTATTGGAATGAGGTCAAAAGATAAACACTAACAGTTCAAACCTAAATGTGCCATAGTTATTAAATCACAATATGAAGATATTTCAAAGGGTTCAAACTAACACAAATTATCTTAATGGATATATTTTATGATCAGAACCAAAATGATCCCTTTCATAATTTAGAATAAAACTTTATAATTTAAAAAAATTGGTTGATCATAGATTTTTTACCAAACATATTTTAGTAAATTTTTTCATTTAAAACTCTGACATACGGTACGAATTTCATTATTTATTAAATTGGCAAAAAGTGATTATATTTTTATTGAATCGCTTACTTTCTCCAAAACAAAAACCTACCAAATGTTCCATTGAAACGGTGTTTGAGCAATCCACACTCCACAAATCATTCAGATGTCCATCGTATCCTTTTCCATCATGCCCCAAACCTCCTAAGACGTAAAATACATCGTGAAGACCTTTCCATGCCATGACTTCTGTTCGAGCACCTGGATAACTAGTGTGCTTTTGTTCATTCAAGCTTTTGTACATTCCAACAATGTCTCCCACCTTGCTGCCTCCCATAAAAGCCCAGCCTTGGGCACCAATATGAAATCTCCAAACATCGGCCAGAAGTTTGGTGGAGTGATATGAGGTGATTGGACTAACATCAAGACCTGCCCCGCCAAATAACCAGAGGTGTCCCTTCGAATCAACCCAGGAAGCAGCCCCCATTCGGCTCCCTGGAATGTTTGATGACACAGTTGTTCCAATATCATTTAGAACTGAGTGCTGTCCTGGCAAAGCTGGCCCATGTACAAGTTGCCAAGTGTTGCTGCCTGGGTTATATTTCCAAAGGTCTGAGGTTAGACCAATGTTTTGCTGAAGCACATATGAGAACTCTGAATATGTGTTTCCACCAAACATGTAAAAGGTATCATCACTCACCCATGTTGCAGCCCCATTTCTCATCATGGGATAAGTATTTCCATCAGTTTCCACAGTTTCAGATGAATGTGTCATCCTGTAAAGTTCTTTCCACTCCATGGTCAATAAATTGAAACTCCACATGTCATTAAACACTGTCTTGTCATTTATTCCACCAAATATGTACATAGAAGACTTATAACACCAAACAGCTGAATGACCTCTTGCTGATGGCGCTGACGAGTTATGAGAAATATTGTCTAAAAGTTTTGACCATGTTTTCAGATTTAAATTGTAAGACCATAAGTCTGAAAGACTATCTCTGCTTGTTGAAATTCCACCAAAAACATACACTACGTCTTTAAAACCACACATAGCTGCATGTTTACGACCTTCTGGCACAATCTGTTGTAAAGTATCAGTGGTAGATATTGAGGTTAGTGTTCCAGCATGATGGAGTTCAAAGTTACTTGTTTTTAAGGAGAAAAGCCACACATCATTGAGTAAATGAGGTTTATCTTGGGGGAAAAAAATTCTGAGTGCAAGTTAAAAGATATTGGCAGTAGATCGAACTATATATAGCAAACCTAATACATTTTAATATTTGAATAATTTAAAGGTTCTGATTCAAGAAAGTTTTGAAAAATCAAAACTTATTTTTATATTGAAAAGAAAGGAAAAAAAGTGAGGGTGGGGTGAGAGCTTATAAGAATTTTTGGGAAAGGGGAGTGTAAAAGGGGAAGAAGGTTCATTTAATTGAATTTAAATTAGTCACTTTGCATCACTTAAAAAATGTGTTTTTATTAATATTTGTAAATAAATTTTATGAATCGGTTTAACTTTAGTTCTTTGCAACTAAAAGTTACAAGCAGGAGCTGCTCGGTGAGGACTACTGTCATAAACAATCAATACAAACCTGTTGAAAGATCAGAAAAACCACTTCCTCCAAAAATCAAAACATTGCCGTTTTGACTTTGACCCCAAACACTTGAACCACTGCGCCCACCTGGCTGGTTCTGTTTAGCCAACTGATCTGCACTTTCATCACCACCACGCCAGGACCATTCTAAATAATAAAAAAATAAACCATGCAACAACAGCAGAATTAGCTAACAATTTATTTACTAGTTTTCAACCTTTTGGATCTTGACACATCACACCAATTTACTAATATTCTATTAATAATCTATAAATTTGATTGTATACATGCTGCAAGACCTTCTCTGCCCCCTCTTCATCACATATTTTTAGTCCTGATGTAGAGAGAATGCCTACTTTATAAATTTGGCCCTAGCCTAAGCAAATTTCGGGATGAACATAACTTTACTGTAACGCTCAGAAATGTAGCAAGACCCGTCCCTTCCCTCACATAGTTTCAGTTGTGTTTTTTTAAATACCCATGATACTTTGCACCACAATTAATTATAGACATGTATAAAATATTTCATTTTTTAGATTACCCGGTAAGTTGTAATCTGATGACAATGCCATGTTGTCAGCAAAAGGGAGGAAATAGGAAGTGTAAAATTTATTGAGCATGTGGATGTATATTGATTAACAAAATAATTTCAATAAAAAATTTTAGGCTTGGGCAGCAATACACGCCATATTATTATTCTTACTCTCAGGCCTCATCTCACCTTAACGATTCAATTCTTACTAAGTCTTACATTTAATTTAAATTTAAGTAAAAGACAACAGTCAATTGAATGCCAGTATTTCTTATACTTCCTTACTAATAAAATTAATTACTAAAATAATAAGCTAGGCAAATTGGATTGTCTTGTTTATAGAACTCTTACTCTTTAACTTAACAGTAACAGTCAGTGTCAACAACAAAGACAAAGAACTTCATTTTATTTTTAATTTTATGATTTTAATAGATTATACACTCTTTCTTTACAATAAATGTGATAAATTAAAGGCACGAATTAAATGCTGATGGTGTGAACGTTCTGACCTAATCAATCCAATCCAATAACTTTGATTTGCTTTAGACTTTAAGCATAAACAAAACTTATTAACTGAGCCAGGTAGACCACCTTGTGAATACACCAAGAAAGAGCAACGACTCCATGGAAGAACAAACGGTGTCAACATCAAGACAATAATAACTTGATTAAAAGTCATTATTTTTTCTTTAAATTGGAAATTCATAGGCGTTTTTTAGAATTACACAAATATAATTGTATTTTTTAGTTTAGCCTCATTTTTAATTCAGTCCAAATTATATTTTCTGCGCTTCTTGTAGTAGTTGCGCTGCGCTTTAGCTCATGTACTGGTAGCGATTGAAAACAATATATGACCTTCACCTCATAAAAAACTGAGAGATAAATAAGGCGTTAACTTCCTGTTTGTAAATGGCGACGAGTGAGAAAATTTTAGTGAAGTCGAAGAGTGGACTCAGAATGTTGTGTGTTGATGAAAAATTAGCGAGTCCATTTACGTTAGAAGAACCACCATGGTCCGAAGAAGTAAGCAGGGAAATAATACAATTAAGCATACACCCCATCTGAAGTATTAGTAGCCGAGATAAAGGGACACTTTACAGTGATTTACAGTTCTCAGACTCAACTTCAACACAACTGCAACACTTGACTTAAACTTTTTAAGTCTTTAAAAAAATCGAACTAAAAATAGAATCTAGCTAGAGGTGGACCATCCATATAACATATACGCACTGTTTAAAGAGTGGCGATTTGATTTAGGAGTTGTAGCAAATGGCAAGGGATGAGAAGGAAAAAAAAAGGGGGGGGGATACTCAGTTCTCTGGTTGAGACCCCTTCTATCCAGAATTTCTGGCAATGTTGTCTAGGTTTGTTTATAACACTCTCATCTCGCAATAATCAGGCTTATGCTTGCAAACATAAACATTAAGTGTACCTAGTGAAATCAAAGTTTAATATTCGTAATTTCATATTCTTCAGAGGTGAATGTCCACAACACTTTACTATACCTTGTAATCCAAACAACTTTCAAAAACATAATGAGAACTTCTAACTAACTCTAGCACACTTTCTTCATCTCTGATTCGCTCCAAGATCCACTCACTAAAAACAAACTCTAAAGCAATGACAAAATGTCATCCTCCATACCCAAAAACATCACCAATACCAACTACATAGAAAAAGCTACACAATCTCAACACTAAATACACTCACTAACAAATCAAGTAACAATGCTAGCCACTCACAACAGTGATTCTCATAACCTTGACAGGGGGGTCTCTGCACAATCTGTTGTATACATTACATTCATTCATCCACTTATTATCATTTATGCGCAGACTTGGCAACAATTAATTAACCAGAAATAGTGAAAGTCCATACATAATAATGATACATTAAAATAATATACAACTGAAACTCATATCTCTAATAAAACCAACTGTCATCCAAAGGTCTGTGAAATCCATTTCAAAATTATTTTCAAAGGCTATAACTTAGTATAAAAGGGGACTATTGATAAAGGAAATGATGTCATGTTATTTTGACTGATTTCCCCCCCCCCCTCCTTTTCCTATTAACACAATTTTAAAAAATAATAATACCATTACACATTATCACACTTGTGAACCTATTCTTCCACCCACCCACCCACATTCAAAATTATTTTCAAAGGCTATAACTTAGTATAAAAGGGGACTATTTATAAAGGAAATGATGTCATTTTATTTTGACTGATTTCCCCCCCCCCCCCTCCTTTTCCTATTAACACAATTTTAAAAAATAATAATACCATTACACATTATCACACTTGTGACCCTATTCTTCCACCCACCCACCCACACCTCCATTGGATGCATAATGTCATTAATGGATGGTTAGTGTATCCCTTCTTATTATTAGTCTGGGTTATCTAAATAGAACATCACACAACTAACTTGTAAAATAAAATAATGAGTCAGGTTTTCCCATGATTCACTGTATTACCGGTACATAAATAACTTCACACAAATAACTTGAATGGATGGGCTATAACTTAAATCCATGTGAGATGAATGTGAAACAGTAGTTCAGTAATAATTATTACCAGGTTACTGAAAATAGTTACATGTCTGCAGACAAGAGAAGACTTCAATCAACTCCCTGACCTTTTTATGTCTGGCCCAACATAGCTTACAAAATAGTCTAATTGAATGGAGATGAAACTTAAATATGTTTTATTTTTATTAATTTTTGAAAATATTTTCCGAAGACTTTCTTTTGCGTAATACATTTTATGAAATTTTAAATTATTTTCTAAATTGGTGTGCTCTTTTTAATTACTTTTGGATAGAAAGTCTTTTTAACATATTTTTTTTTAAATATTTGTTTATTTTGTACTTGTTAGTTTTGAAATTTTAATCTTTAAATTATCTACAAAAGTACTCTTTTTTTAAGCATCAAATGCTTAGGAAATCCCGTTTAAAGTAACTTAAGTGTATATTTAAAAATAATAAAAATACTTAACTATATTTGTTATACATTTTATATGACAAATCATATTATATGCTAACAATATCATTTAATAAGTGAGCAAAGTGATTTTTTAATAATTTGAAGACAAACAGATGTGGAGAAAACATTTATGTCTCTTTTTTAAAATTTCAGTGCAGCTTTTGTGAGAATGTTGACTGTAAACTAAAGTTTGATATTTTAAAAAGAAAGGTAGGAACTTCTCAGTTATCTGTCTATTAAAGTTAAACATATTATAATTGAAACCTTGTTTTTTAGATATAATAAATACTACAAAAGCCTACAATGTTACGATTGAAAGTAACTTATACAAATTATTAAGAGAAATTGGCGTTATTAAATGATTATGAAATCTTTCTGTAGCTGCTGCAAGTATATTACAGGACATTAAATTGTTTCTTTTCCTACTCTGTTTTGTTGTCTTGGCATGTGCGGTAGACATTGGTGAAACAATTCTCATGATTAATTTTCTAAAATTAATGACGCATTATTCCAATTTACTTTAAAGTTTCAGTTGTGCCCTGCTCCTGAAGATTATTTCCCTTTGATAACTTGTAGGCTAATCTCACATACCAATACCATCTTTTTAAAATTAATTTTTAATATCGTGTTTTAAAATAATTTGTTTACAACCAGCATCACTGTCGGCGTTGTGGTAAATGCTTCTGTAACACCTGCTGCAATAACATGATTACTCTCCATCGAATGGGTTTTATAGACCCAGTTAGACACTGCAGGTCATGTTTCAACATAACAAAGAAGGAAAATGAGTTTTTCGAGAAACACATCAAAACACTTACATTCGGTAAGTAACTTTGGTTATATTGGAACAAGAGTATTATTTTTAACATTTAATTTCCATCATGCCCTTACCTACTCAGGACAGATTAACTTTGCCAGTTCACATATAGACATTGCTAGAATATCTGGGGGAAATGAAAATGTTGTTACCCATAAATTTTGGCACTATGGGCAGAAATATTAGTATTAATCTTCAGTTTATAATTGTAGTAAAAGCCAAAAAGGACAGTTGGATTCAGAATTGCAAATTTTTACAACTAATTTACACAGTATTACTAAGGCTAAGGGATTTGGCTAGATGAAGTAGATGGGAGGCTGGCAAATCCACCATCTGTGGTGAAAAAGTATTCCGGAAAGCTATTCACAAATCTTTGTTTGGAAATTAATCTAGTGTTTTTATTGCCTGATACTGAGATATTAATACTAGGCAAAGTTTTTCATCAGTTTTTTTGCATAGTACTAACAACAGCCTATTTCATTTATGAATATTCTTCCAGCTCATATAATTAATAACTGTCATCAGTTTATAGAAATCGCAAGGTAAATTTCAATACTGTATGTATTATATATGAAGATTGAGAAGATGAGTCAAACTTATTTTTAATTGTCATACAAGTACCCTAGGAAGCTATGTGATACTAATACCCCAGCAATTTATGAGACTCTAGCACCTTGGCCAGCAATGTGCTACTAGAACCCTGAGTAAGTCAGTGCTCTGTGTTGGAAGTGAGTTGAGCTCGAAATGTACCTGATGATTTCCAAATCTGTGTTATTCACAAGTTAATATTATTTTTGTGTGGTGTTTTATCGTTAATTTTTATGATTTTTCCCCAGCATTTATGTAATGTGTGCATTGTGATCATGATTTTAAGCCTTGTTGAACTTTATTAGCATATTCTGAAACTATTCAATGCTTATTATTCAACATTGACTTGTTTAAAAACTTGTTTTAAAAACAAAAAAGATACATCCAACACTGATAAACTTTGAATCAATAAAGCCTATAATTTAATCATTCCCAAAAAGCTGCATTAAACAATGGGTTTTTATTTTTGAAATTAGTATTACTTGTAATTTAAGATCGGGAATGTCGTCTACATTTCCCCAATAATGAGTCTTTTTTTTAAGTTTGTACAATCGGTACATACTTAAAAAGGTGGGTTTTTTTTTCTTGAGGTCTGTGTTCTGTCTAATAAAGTACCTCAATTTGGTCTTTGCTGCTCTGTATTATCCAATGGCTATTTTCTGTTGATTTTCAGTTATAGAAAACATTAGTACAGCTCCAACTTTGTTGCAAAAACAAAATAATTTTACCATAAATTTTTTACCAAGTATAAGTAATTCCAGCGTTAATCAACACTCATTACAACAGTGAAATTGTATTTTTTCTTATGTAAATTTTTATTTCAGGAGGTCATTTTAGGCGCCATCCAGATGACAGCAGTGATGTTCTCCCAGGTGGCTCGTTCACATGTACACTGTCATCAGACCAAAGGTAAGATCTGTGGACCTCTCTAGAAAAATCAGTACGTTTTCCATCTTTTTTTGCAAAAACATCTTTACAGAAACTAGCAATATTTATTATTTGCTTTGATTTTTTCATCTTCAAACAAATAAATTACAGTTGATTTTTTCAATATCTATCTGGGGCCGGGGCACACACAAAAATAATCTGTTCCTATTTTTACTGTTTATCAAAAACTGATTTTCAGGGGAAGGCCCCTGTCTACATATTTAGAAATGATTCCTTGCATTGAAGAACATATTAGACTTAGACTCCAAAAAATATTACCAAAATATGTTGTTTCTTTCCCTAGATTTCCATTAAAAAAAATTTTTAAAAAAGTTTCCTTGACAGCTGCTGATGTTAAAAATGTGGTGTTGTCAACTGTTGTATATCCTTTTCAAACAAAATTCCAATGAGCTCTAAAAAGATGTTCTATTAATTTTCTTTAAGGAAAAGTTTAATGATACCTTACTTTGAATATAGAAAATCAAGGGAATATAATTTTTTTTTTTGTCCTGTGGTATACTGTAAAATAAATTTATTAGAAACTCGGAAATTTTTATTTAATGATATTTTAACGTCTGTGTAAGCTTGTGGACCTAAGAATGTGCCTGCTTTACCTTCATAAAATTATATGTACTGGATATTTTGGTCCTGATTAGTGTCAGCTACAGTTATTTTATTTCAGATGGTAATAAAATATGTTGTCTAAATTTGTCCAGATATATCCACCTTGAAAGTGATGGAGAAACAATAGAGAAAATCTTCATTGATAAGATTGAATCTGTACAACTTGCAGCTGCAACAGTTGATCAACTAGGTCAGCTAACACATGTTTTATATATTCCTTGACCGATTTTACTGTCATTTTTGAATGTCCTTTAAGGATGTTTGTTTAAATGGAAGTTAAGGACATAGAAGTCTATCATAAGACATAAGTGAACAGTTGATACCTTGTTATTTTTATTATATTTGATTTTTAGGATTATGTTTCAAGATTTTCTGTATAAATTATTTATTACATTAATAACTAAAATTATTTATTTATACAGAACATATTGAATGTATTATGATTTGTTGGACCATTGAACAAAGTTTAAGAATATACTAGTCAATGTCAAATTACGTCATTGTATCGCGGATAAAGAAATCTGACCACATCCCCCAGTTCTACGAGATCTCCATTGGGTTCCTGTGTGTGAGTGCATTAATTACAAAATTCTGTCCCTGGCGTACAGCTGCATAGAAGGCTCTACACTGGGATATCTGAAAGAACTGATTTATAAACATGGATCCTTACAGAACCTGCGGTCTTCAACATAGTCCTTACTGAAAATTTTCAGTGTGGATGAACACAGAAAAAAGTCTTACGGAGTGCGCTCTTTTAAAGCGATAGCGCCAAAATTATGGAACAGTTTGCCTCAATCTTTGAAGGGAATTGAAAATGATAAAAAGAAACATTTAAAAACTTTTCTGTTTAAATAGATTTAAGTAAACCAGAGCGCAGTGAGCATGCTAAAGTAGCATGGATACCAGCGCTATATAATATCCAATCAATCAAATCACAAATGAAGTAAAAATGAATTAAGTTCTTTAGATAAGGCAAAAAACTTATTTGATGGCCCTGTTTGGTTGGTTGTTTTTTTTAAAAAATTGAACACATTGCTGGCCATTCGTTATCGTGAATCATATCATTTTAACTAATGCAGGAAGGCCTCTTTACTAACACTAAAGTCGGCTGGTTTGATAATGAATGCAGAGAGACTGTCGAAGAAAGGAACAAGGCATGAATGATCATGATACAAAGAGAAACCAGAAAGACAAGACAAATATACAATGAACCTAGGAGGAAAACCAAGAAAATGTGTAGGAATAAAAAAGGGAATGGGGAAAAAGCTAACATAAAAGAAATTGAAGACTTTTCAAGAGAGGGAAACAGAGGAATGAACATGAAGATAAAAGACAAATATAATGGATACCATGTCAGACCTTAAGAGGGCAATGATGCAGAATTAATTATGGAAAATAGTAAAGTACTGGAGAGATGGGCTGAATATTTTGAAGGCATACTAAATGCAGACAATAGACAAGATGAATATTATCAACCACCTCATGGGGGACCAGACCCTTTAATAAACTCCCCAACTCTGGAAGAAACTAAAGAAGTAATCAATTATATGAAAAACCACAAAGCCCCATTACAGCAGAACTTACTAAATAGGAGGAAGAGAACTACACACTCAGGCACATACATTAATAACTAAAAATTTTCAAGAAGAGAAAATTCCAACAGAATGGGAAACAGCACTAATAACCCCAATATACAAGAAAGGTTTCAAACATCAATGCACAAACTACAGTGGAATTTACCTATTAAATGTTACATACAACATACTGAAAAAACTAATTGCCAGACTACAACGGTACACTGAAGAAATACTAGATGTCTACTAATGTGGATTCAGACAAAACAGATCAACTGATCATTTTTTCACCATCAGAAGCCTATTAGAGAAATATAACATGCCAGTACATCAACTATATGTAAATTATAAAATGGCCTATGTCAGCATCAAAAGAAAATATCAATATGAGATTCTTCAGAAATTTAGTATACTCAACAAACTGACAAGACTGAGACATGTAACATTTAAAAAAACTCAAAAAGCAAAATGAATTTTCAGGGAGAATATTCAAGGAGATTCACTGTCTTGTATACTTTTTAACCTAACGTTAGACCCAAGACCCATAACCAAGAGGCAACTCACCCCAACCAACCCCTTCAGCATCTTGCATATGCTGATGACATAGCACTGTTATGGAAAAGTAGTAAAGACATATCAAAAGCTTTTATTGAAAAACGCATCGCTACAAGCAGGGCTGGAAGTTAACAACCAAAAAAACAAAATACATAAATATGTTAAGAGAAGAACAGACAGATGAAACCATCAAAATTAGAAACCAGAATTTTGAAAAAGTAAATCTATTCAAAAACCTAGTATTTACTGGTATCTTTATTAAATGAAAGAAATGAATTACTAACAGAAATAAATGAGAGAATATTAGCTGGAAACAGAGCATACTCCAGTAGTCAGAAAATACTCAACAGTAAAAACATTACAAAAACAAAGAAAATCTCAAATTGTAGCATACAAAAGTGTAACATGGACCCTAACAAAAGGATAGAAAACCTTTTTAACACATGGGAAAGAAAAATTATCTGGAAAATATATAGACCAACAAAGGATGAATATGGATGGAGCATGTGAACCAACCAGGAACTGTATAGTCTATATCAGGATCCCACGCTAGTCGCGGAAATAAAAATGGGCAGGCTACGCTGAGCGGGACACTTAAAAAGAATGCCAAATGCGAGAGGAGTGAAGAGGGTGCCACTACCAAAACCCCAGAGGAAAACAGTTCAAAGACAGATTTAGGCTTAAATGGATGGATGACGTGGAAAAAGTTATACAGCAGTTGGGAATCCAAGCATGGAAAAGAAAAGCATCCATTAGGTATGAGTGGAAAGAAGTTTTGAGGCAGGCCAAAGCCCTACATGGGATGTAGCACCACAGTGATGGATGGGTGAGGGAGGCCTCTTTGTGCATATGACTGTATACAAAGTGATATGATACTAAGGTCACATAAATGCATAGCTTTATAAATGTTTTCAAATCAACATTTTTGTTTAGTCTATGATATAAAAGATACAGAACCCCAAAAGTTAACAAGTTCCCCAGATATAGCATAAATCACATCCATCTTATTTGCTTTTAGAGAGCTTACTTAAATATTGATTAATTTTTAATGCTATTAATTTTTCGATGCATGAAATTTTTTATTTTTTAAAAATTATTTCGCAATGAATTCCTTCTCTTTGTTTCCCAGGCAACCGTATGGCAACAGGTATTGCTATTCGTTACACCAAGTCTGTTGACAATTCTGTGATGCTTAAAATGGATGTCGATGATGGTATCCACAGAATGCCGAGCATGTTTTGGGTGGCAGCTTTGCAAAAGGTATTAATATGATTTTAAGTATTTATCTGAATAGAACTTGTTCAAATTGTTGTTTTCTTTCAGAAAAATTTATTTTAGCTTTAAAAAATGAAATATTTTATACTAATATTTGGTGAAGATCTAAGCTAAGAAAAATATTAAATTATTAAATGTATTAATTAATTCAGCTTGATGAGATGAGCATGAAATAAAATGAAAAACTCCTCTATTATAAGTACAATAGCATAACTTTAATGGGAAAACTCATCTGTTTTAAGTACACTAGCATAACTTTAATGGAAAACTCATCTGTTATAAGTGCAGTAGCATAACTTTAATGGGAAACTCATCAATTTCTACGTGCAGTAGCATAACCTTAATGGCCAGAGTGGACCAGACAAACAAGTTGTGTACAAAAATCCCAATGTTTGAACAGTGTCAGTGGCTGTTTCTAATGAGCTGCTAAGTTTGACTGAGTAGGAAATATTAAAGAGACATTTTTTTGGCTTGACTTTTCTGATAAAAGACAAAAGGCGGAGATCATTATATTTATACATTAGGGGACTATTGATGCACAGTTAATATTAATTTGAATTATGCATCTGTGATCTGATTAAGACAACTGTTCTAAGAGTAAGGTACTTCATGCTTTTGCACATTCAAATTGTATTGTATGCTAATGGAGAAAACAACAAACTTGCAAAGTAAAACAGGGATAATTTTTTTGCTGGATACTTGGGTCCATGTCAATGAAACTCTATGTGAATGTACATGTTTTAAAATTTTAATCTTTTCCTTTTAAGGCCTTCATGTTAGTCCACGAATCTCGTAAAATCAGCACCACAACATGATGGACCACAAAGTGAAATTCCACAACTGTTACATCACTTCAAATGTTTGTATATACATTGAAAGTTTTATAATGTGTATTTTCATCACAGATACCATTACTGTATATTAGATAAATTATTGCCAGTAATATTGCCAGTAATATAAAGCCTTTGTTTGAAATGGTATTATTACTTGAGCCACATGTTTTAATTTAGCCTAACATCCATTAATATTTTTAATCTAAACTCAAGAGACTTTTTACTTTTTCAATTTATATTGCAACGGTAACACTATTTCCTTCCACATTATTGTCTATAACCATCCACAGATTTCTAGGTGACTGCAATAATGTAAACACCTTTGTTTTCACTCCTTTTTTAAATTAAGAAAAGCTTTCACTTTAGATATACCAAAACTTCTCTCTATAATGGAACATGGCCAGGACACATGTTAAAGGAAACCACCACACATAATGGTGGCGAAAGTGAAAGAAAAGTTTGAAAAAGATCATCTTCCTGAAATTAATGAAAATATGTATTTCCCATTTAGTAGTGCAATTGGCCAGTACAGTGTGGATTAAATCTGACAGCAGATACCAACCAAGTGTCTCCTAATTTTTGAAACATCAAAATAAAGAGATCTTACTTCAGGTTTTGTTATTTATTCCACTACCCTTGCAAGTTGATATGAAAATAAATAACATCATAATATGTTTTCAGAAAAGATTCTTTTGTTGATCCAAATGAATGGAAATGGGGTTTTATTACATTATACATGTTCATCTTCAGCACATGAATAAATACATATTTTAACCAAGACAACATATTACAATTAGAACAATTTAAACACAAGACATCTAAAGTATTTCCCATGCGTAAACATCACCCACAAAAAAAAAAAAAAAAAAAAAAGACAACTCCCTAAGTGACAATAATGAGTTAATTAGTGATCATTTAGATTTGGTAACTGCTGGGGGAGCATGCTGGTAGATTTTTACAGACTGGAGGAACAAAAGACTGTATATCTTTCAGTCCTGACTTTCAAAAACCCTGTGAAATATTTTGAAAGCGTGATTTGAATTTGATAGATTTAAGACACGTTACTTTTTTTTTTTGGGGGGGGGGGTATTTTTAAAGAGATGAATACCATATGTTAATTGTTCATTTTGAAACAATTCTATACAATCAAATGAGTAAAAAGATGATGATATCTATAGTTACATATTCTTACATTGTTTGAAGTATAAATCCTGGTCTTTTTTTTACAGTAAAGTTTGATTTCAAAGGTTTTGTTTTTCTTAAAGTTTTTTTTCTGTTCTTAATATTTCAATTTTAGTAATTTTAAAATTAGCCTTAAATATAAAAAAAAAATTATATGGTTTCAATTCTTAGGATACAATTTTTTTTACACTTTATTTTCTACAAAAAATTTTAATTTTTTAAATTTCCATCTTCTGTTTTATACCAAAATTATAAGTGACAAAAATATTTTTCACAATGAAATAATCAACACATCAATCCAGTCCATTTAATTTAAAATAATTAACCAATTAGTTTCCATTCCAAAAAATAGCCCTAGAAAAAGACATTTTTTAAAATCTGAAAGTTTTTTCATATGTGTAAAATATCTATTTTAGAAATTTTAAAATCTATAGTCTTTGTTCAAGTGCAGAGCTATCTTTAAATTTTTTGGGCATGTTTTAACATATTGAGTCTACATTGCTTTGTATCGATGTTTATGTTGATTGAGACTCCTGTCTCCTACTAACAGCTCTGTTCTAAACAAAGAAAAGTTTATAATCATACCCTAAAAAAAATTGTGGTCATGAACAACTTGTAATTTTTTTTTTATAGTTCAAGTCAAATTTTTTTACATGGCCAGTTGTATCATTACCTACTTGCTATCATGAGACCTTGCAAATAAAATTAACCCTACTCTGACCGCAAGGTTTCAAGTGGGATTTAGAGGGTATGCATAAGATTGACATTCCCACGACTAACTCTTACGTAATTGGCTAGGTAAATGCATTCCCACTTGTAGTGCCATATGTACATAATTTCTCACTTTAAATGTCTGTACATTCAATTTTATTATATGAAATGTGTAATTAAGTGCTGTTTGTACATACACGTATGTCTTATACCTATACCCTGTGGGTACATTACATACACCCTGTGGGTAGATCTTCCATAAAAATCAATGTTAAAATGTTGGTTTGTTGAGTTTTGAATTAACATATAAGTTTATGACTTCTCATTTGTGCCTCAATGCCATTGTCAGGATTAAGCTTAGAGGCGTCTGCCGTGTGGGGCTACTTAGCAGGGGCAGTGTAGGATATTCGTTACAATGCACCAAGGGCGATATATTTAACTTCTTGCCTCAGGGCATGATCTTGTCTGCTCACAGATCAGCTCAGCTTGTATTTAAGTTCTCTCAAACTGGGATTATCAACCTCCACAAAACCTAAACTAAAAGCCTTACTATTTTGATTTATCAAACATGTATATGTATGTATATATATTTAAATTTTTATAAATACTAAATATATTGAAATAAAAATACACTATAGTTATGGCTGTAGTAAGCATATGGCCCTTAATTAAGAAATTCTACTTAAGTTTGTTGTAAGTATACTCCATCTCCCCCCCCCCCCTCTGCTCCAGGGCTGTAAACAGTCCATACAAATTTGACCTAATTAGACTTGACAGTACAAGTCAATAAGAACTTAATATCTCTAAAAAAAAAAATAAAACATAGTAAAAAAAGATAAATACTAAAAATATTGAAATAAAAATACACTATAGTTATGGCTGTAGTAAGCATATGGCCCTTAATTAAGAAATTCTACTTAAGTTTGTTGTAAGTATACTCCATCCCCCCCCCCCCCCTCTGCTCCAGGGCTGTCAACAGTCCATACAAATTTGACCTAATTAGACTTGACAGTACAAGTCAATAAGAACTTAATATCTCTAAAAAAACAAATAAGACATTGTACAAAAAGTTGTTTAAGTGAAAAAAGAGAGGTATCTTAAATTTTGTTGTTTTCTTGTTACTTGCTTGAAACTTGTATGATCATAATCAGGAGCAGTTCAATACGGCTGAGAATGGGATACAATAAAATGATGTTATAAAATAGGCTCCAGCCTCATGGTCATTAAATAGTCATGTCCTTACAGATATTTGAAATACTTTTTTTTTAAAGCTGAATAGGTTTATTTTTAAAAATGTTCCATTTTTGAACGTTTGTCCGTAAATGATATATTTGTTTAGTGTTGGCAACCTGCTCTAGGGCACCTTTTCTTGTATTTAACCCTCCTCGGTTATGAATCGGTATCGAGCAAACTCTGTTATAATTGCATATTTCCATTTTGGTGTCTGCACCCATGGTACATATGCAGGCTTCAGTGTTGCCACTAAATCAGTTATATTTTTCTGGAGAGAAGGTCGCTAAACAATGACACGCTCCAGTTATCACAAACTCTAGCAACTTTATTGATCTTAGGGAAAATGCACCAGATGATCTGGTGGCACCCTTCTCTTGTATTTAACTATGTTATGAAACCGACTCGAGCAAGCTCTGTTAAATTTGCAATTTTCTGTTGGGTGTAACGACTTGGGAGGGTGTCACCCACTGCGATCCCCACCCCCAGTTATGCTACTGATTAAGATTTTAGTGTAACATTGATGAGAATTAAAGATCAGTAACATACATTTCATTCGGCTTTGGGCTTGGAAATATGTTTTGCGCCAGTGATGTCCAGAGGTTAATTTAACTATAAATCAGCATTTCTGAAGTCATTCTGTGAAATTTTAATCACTGGGCCAAATTAAAATGTCATATACAAAATAAAAGCATCTATTTTATTAGAAAAAGCTATATCAAATTAGACTATTATTATTATTATATTTTTTTTGAAAAAGAACTCTCCAGAAAATGTATGCATTTTTTTCCATGCTTTGATCAAAATTATATTTTATTTGGTTGTTTTGTTACGATTCAAAATTATTTTCAGTGAATTTTCCATTGCTGAGAGTGTGCCTTCATTGCAGTGCTACCATTTTACTGAAAGGCTGTACTATAAAGTATAAAGTCAAAATAGATAATGATAATAAATTAAGTAAAAGCTTCCCTGTGTTTAATATTTTACTTGTGGAGTGAATGAAGAGGCATATTTTGAGTGTGATTTTCACAGCAGGTGTGTAGAATGGCAATGGAGGTGGAATATCCAAGTGAGCAGTAGAGGCATTAGCCACTGTGTAAATGTAATTTAGCCTACAGTTAATAACTCAATTTGGCCCTGACCCTGAATTGCAAAAGGTGTTCAAAACAGTTTAGTGGATATGCCTATGCCCTAAAAAATTCAGAAGGTGCAAAAACAATAATATTTTACTTATATTATATTTTTAAGTCTATACTATAAAGTAAAAGAAAATAATGCATTCAAAAAGAAATTTGAAGTAAAATTTTATCGTAAAAACTGATGGGAAAAGAGTTTCGACAAAATTTCCGTTCGATCAATTTACCGTCGACGAAATTTCTTTCGATCAAATTTCCGGAAAAGTTTTTAAATTATACATATCAAATTTCCCAAGGTTTCTCTAGATATTCACGGATTCCCCATTTCTAAGGAATTTTCCCCAAGATCTGTTAGCATATGTTTCATACTCTCTAGCTCTACTTTTTAAAATTCTCCAAATCCACTTCTTTCGCTTTTTAATTTTTTAAAAATAAAAATAATTTGCGCTGCATTAGGAAATGAAAAGGAATTAGAAATAAATAAGAAGGGTTACCAATAAGAAGTTGAATGACGTTATAATGGCTCAGGGTGATCTTTTTATTTGTAAAAATGCCATTTTCTCTCACTTCATTCGGGTAAGTTATTATTTTCATTTAATTTACATCTGTCTAAGTCTACTTGAACTGTCCAGCCTGGGCCAGTAGCCGGCAAACATTGTTGATACGTTATTATTAATAGCCTAATTAATTTTAATCTGTTTTAAGATTTGGCTCGTAGAATGAACAATACGTAACAAAGGACTTTGGACTTAGACTTAGACTTAGAAACACAATATGCAAAGAAAACGATAACAGAGCGAGTGATATGTTGGACTTAGACTTAGAAACACAATATGCAAAGAAAACGATAACAGAGCGAGTGATATGCCTACTAACTATGACTAATACTAATAATAATAATGACAGTAGTCAGTAGGACTAGTCAATGACTGACAATATTTATTCAATTTATTTAATTATGACTTTTAAATCAACTATTCTATAGTCAATACCAGGCCTGCACAACATGCGGGCCGCATGTGGTCCGCCAGCACCCACTTTGTGGCCCGCGAGCACCCACTTTGTGGCCCGCGAAGTAACCAAATATTCTTTATTTTTATTATTTTCTTAATAGCTTTCCCTCTGTCTTATTTTCTTTTGGCCTGCACAAGTCCTTTCCTATTTTATTTTGGCCCGCACAAGTTTTTCATAAAGTATTACGGCCCGCCTTACATTTTGAGTTGTGCAGGCCTGGTCTATACTTTTAGATTCCAAAAAAATACAAATTCAAATACAGAATAAAAAAAACTATATTGTCTATATCAACTTACAGCACTAGCTCACACCAAATGTAAAGCCTAAACAATCCTCGAAAAATACAAATATTAATTTTTTAATTAATACACACAAAGAGTACAATCTTGCATTTATAATGTATCATATAGTCATATAACATATGTTTAGGAAATATAAATTTAGCGAAAATCTCTCTCTCTGAGCTCTGCTGAGGGAAACTGCCACCCTATAATGGAGGGATTAAATCAGACCATCTAATAAAAAAATTATAGAAATTGCGTCACCTGATAGCATTCTTAGGAACAAAGAACGCTTTAGTTTTAGAACAAATAGACTGCATTCCAACATATACAATTACAATACAATCTTTTCCCAATCAAGAGAGGGGTGGGTAAGAAATTGCACTGCACATTTACTGGGTGATTTCATTGTCAAAGCAAAACAAAAGGAGATAAGTGGTGGTGGCTAAAATTAGGCTTACACATAATAATATGCTCTTTAAGTATAAGTCTACCTCTGAAAATGTCCTTCCCTGTTGTTGTTTCTGGCCTGGCATATTATGCACACTTCTGTCATTTTCAGTTTCTTGAAACTCATAATCCGCATTTAATATACATTATAATTATATACATTTTTGAAAATTATTTAATTTTTGTGTATTTTATTAAAGAAAACTTTCAGCACGAGGAAAAATACATATTAATTTCATTTCTTTGATTAAATCAGTTAGAAACGCGAAAAGTTTTATTATTTTTAAAAATGAAGTTCAAATTAAACACTTGCAAATTTTGCATAATTAAGTACATTGCATGTAACAAAACCATTATCGTCTACAACATTCAAATACGTTACAGGAAAATTTAAATATTAAACAACAATACTGGGAGTATCATCATCAGTAGCACTGGTCCGAGACTGCAATTTCAGGATCTGCCTCGTAAGTCATTTAATAGCTGCTTCATCATCTTGGGCAGACAGAAGGATACCATAGATATATATTTATATATTGTATCACTTAGGAAGTTATTGCTATTTATTCTGCACTCACTCTCTTTACACTGTTTACAGGGTCCAGGAGAAACAATTATTCAAATGGATTTGCAGCCCTTTCTTACTCCGTCACAGTTGGATGGTGGCTTTGATTCCTATTGGTTTAAAAAGGAACACTTTGAAGTATGGAAACATTGGGGCTCAATTTGAGCAAATTAAATATATTTTATAATTTCAGTGCATATTGTATGTAATGGCATACAAAATTTGATTCATGCTTCCCTTTAAAGTTAGTTTCTGTACACATGAGTCAAGTACCAAGCGCTGCAGGTTGAGTGAGAAAAATGATCTTATTCCCAGCCGACCTTCGGTAACATTTTCAACACAAGAAATGAACACAGCCTTGACCTATTTGTTGTCCTTAGCATTGTCAAGTCAGTCAAGGTTAAAAAAATTAGCAGAATATCTTTCACCAACTTTCCAAAAGCATGTATAATTTCCTGTCCATTATGGTCCAACACTTCCAAAATTTGACAGTTGGTTATGCTGCTAAATGTTATTTTTATTGTTTAATTTTAACCTTTTTTTCCCAGGAGGTTGTGACATTGCTGCAGTCTGTAATTAAATCATGTGCGAATATAACAAATAAAGAATTAAAAAAGGTTGAGAAATCAAAAGATTGTGTACTAACAGGTGAGTCAAAGTATTCTCTACTAACACACATATAATTTGTAGTATGTTAGAAAAACACTATTGTTTATATATATTTTTTGTGGAACCATAGTATGACACTACAAGGATGAATACATTGAATTACTGTACTAGAATATATAAATTTAGTTTAGCCTGATGTAAAGTAATACTTCAGAAAGCCAGTCTCATTGATCATTTCCAAGTTCTTATTGTGTACTGGTATCCAGACATTTAAAGACAGACCTCTGTGCAAAGGAGGTGTAGTACTCAAGAAAATAGTTCAAATTATAAATTATAGTTATATTATAGAAATTATCATGTTGTTGGACATATAAGGCATTTCTGACTCAAATCAGTTTTGCTTCAGTCAAAAAAAGTAAGTAAGATTGTTAGAGTCAAAGGGTATTAAAAAATTAACTGAATTTGATATGACTGTGTGATCTTGTTGATCATTTTTTTAAACTATGTGGCCCTGTTTTATGAAGCACTTTACAAAAAATGTGTTATGAATTAATTTCAGGTGAAACTGTGAGAATAGCTTGTACATTTAAAATGCAGTCTGAAAAAAATGTCTGCCTAATAACACAGTTCTATGATAAGGAAAAGAACAAGAAAGGTAATACATTAAATTTATTTATTTCACCATATTGAATTGATTCCCATATTCTGAATACAAAATTAATTTTAAAAAAACATACTTTTTAAAATGTCTCTCCATTAGGTTCTGATGGTGGGTTAAATTTGGTTAATATTAATATCAAAATAAAGAATTTAGCCAGTTAACACCAAACACAAAGGTCTTTATCTTGAGTGAATTCTTATCCAGGTACCCACTGAGTGAAACTTTTCAACTAACATTTCTTTTTCTCACAAAAGAAAGGCTATATTTTCCAAAATTATTTTGATGTACCGGTACAGTCACATATGTGAAGTGTTAATTATTAATCCACAGGATCAACAAGAAAAAGCCAACCATTGTTCCGAGAGGTTTCATTGCACAATGAAAAAATAGTGGCCTACGTCTGTCCCCGTGTAAGTTCTTCTGCTATACAGCTTAGTCAGGTAAGTAAAAGAGTTAAGACACCAACACCTTATACTGCATAAGTTGCAAAGGGACTGATTGAAATCGGGAAATACAAAAATTCTAGCATATCATTCCTATTTTTAAAATAGAGTCAGTTACTAATGATTTAGCTTTTTAATTTTTACTCAGTTTTGATACAATATGCTCAATTCTATTTGGTCAATATTAATTTTATTTTATCTTTAAATTGGTAGAAGTATATCTTTGAAACTGATGACACAGTCCCCATTTTACTCTCTGAATGATTTGTATAACTTTTTAAAGATTTACAACAGCGATATTTCAAGACAAAAGTTTATATTCATTACTTATAGTTTTGTAGATTTAGTAGAAATGTTTTGTAGAAAGTACTGCAGGGAATGTTATCCTTTTTGATTTATATTACTTGTTAATTTAAAACACAATTTTTTTTATTATAATTAATATAATTTTATCAATCATCTTAACTTATTTTTTATACAAATTCAGCTTGTATGTGGTGGAGGGAATAAAGATGGACAACAGGAGGATATAAGTAAATATTTTGTTGCTCTGGCGTCTGACCTACCAACAAGATTAAAATCTTAAGTCAACCCAAATAGTAGACTGGAGTGTCAGATTTTTGGCGGGTTTAATTTTTTTAGATAGGCTCTTTATTTATTGCATATTATCTGATACCGGGTACTCTTGTGCAGGCCCTGATTATATTAATTTCAACTTATTTATAATTTTATGTAAAATCAGCTTGAATTGATGAGATCAACAGAAAAATGGGCCTTTGACTTTGGTGTTCGCTTTAAGTATTAGCTCACTGCACACATCTTTGGCCAGAGCTGGTTGCATTGGTTTAATGCATTGCAAGTGCAATGATAAAAAGTTTGGGAATCAGGGGGGCCACTCAATAACTGCCTGTGCTATTGTTTCACTTACCCGGTAATAAATATTGTTTACTCATGTAGCACCAATAATAGCATTATAATTGTATTTAATTATGAAATAAAATTATGCATCCCATACTATTGAATACAATATATATTTTTTCTCAGCAAAACATGAGCAATATCAGCGTTTACTGGCTTATTAATTAGCAGTAGAAAAGTTGCTTATTGTTACAACCCTTAACAATAAATATATTACAGGGCCTAGTAGTGGCCAATGCCCAGCAAGTCTCTTGTGCAGTTATATTTTTATGTCAATTTGCTGTGGGCAGATTGCAAAAAACAGTGATGAGAATAAATATTCAAGAAAACTTTGTTACAGTAAAGTAAAACTTTTATTTCAAATATGCTTGAAAATGCTTAACTTCTTGCATTCCACACAATAAAAAAAAAAAAAGAAGCTTATCTCTAATCAGTAAAATTGTAATGGTGTGACAGTGGTTTTGGTGCAAATATGAATACACTAGGGATGAACACAGCACTATATAATATATACAAATGTTTATTAATATATTATGTCCTGGACACAGCTTGCACAAGTATATTTGAGTAATCGGACTGCAATCAGTTAGGTGGCTAATAGGTACAAATTTTTTATTAGACTGAGTATTAGGTGTATTATAGTTTTAATACTTGATCAGTTTTCAAATGTAAGAAAACCTTGCCAATAAATATAAAAAAATATAGTAGCGCATTTCAAGTGTTTTTATATTTAGAATAAATATAGCTAACAGTATGTAGACTATTTCTTCAATTCAGCAGAGAAGAGATGAAAAAGCAGCCCAAACATTTTTTTTAATCATTAAAAAAAAAAAACTGTGTTGGAAATATATTTATTATAGTCTAATATTTTAATTATTTAATACGTTTAAAGATTTATAAGTCAAGCTTCAAATTTAATTTGACATAATCTTTTATGTGTGCGTGCGCATTCTGTGGTCTTTTTGTGTTACAACTTCAATAGAAAAAAAGAGCTTTGCATTCAATGCAGATTTGTTTTTGGGAACAAAGTATTATTTAATATATATAATTGAATAATTTTTTATTTTTTTTTAAATATAGCACAACATCTTGTTACAACTACCAGCTATCTACTACACACTAAACACATAATTTACATTATGAACATGATAGGATGCAGGATTGCAATGCAAACTTTCAGCAGCCTTTAAAATGAGTGAATGAATCAAATGAATGACAGGCAATGATACTGAATAAAGTGATTGGGCTCGATGAGTACTTTGATCTTTCAAACCAAGTACTTAAGGAAATTTTAAAATGGGCAGAAATCCCAAAGTTACAAAAGTGATAGCAGATTTCTTCATTTAAAAAAAGCTAAATTCATGCAACCAGTCAAGACAATTAAAAAAAAAACAGATGGCATCATCCACAAACTTATTATTAATGATGAATATTCTTAAAATAAAATATAAAAAAGATGTGTGCCAGAAAAGAAAAAATTGTGAAGAGAATATTTAACCTCAGTCTTGTTATTATTTCTATATGTTCTCTAACATTTTAAAGTTAAAACGGCTCATGTCCTACTTTTTAAAACTATATAAAAAATGCTGCTCTTTCTGCTGCTCAAATCTCAATATCATTCACTACTTTTGTGTGACTGCATACCTGGTGCAAGAAAACCGCTATCCATAAGCTGCCATGTGGAGAGCTGAGCCTAATGTCACTTAAAACAGTAGAGAGCTGAGCCTAATGTCAATTAAAACAGTAACATTCTTTAAAAAAAAAAAAAAAAACACTAATAAAATTTAAGTCAAACTTAATTCAAATGTTTAATACTAACAAACATGTTTAAAAAGTCGTAACAATAATGAACACATTTTAATCAATTTGTAATTGAATTTTTTTCTAATTATCCTTTAAAAAAAATTCATACAAAAAAAATTGTGTGCAAATATAATCCTGTAAGATAAAATATAAAAATTTCATCTGAATGGAAAAAGCTATCATTTAAGTATTTTCCAATTAAATCACACTGAAAAAACAACAATTATGTCATCATACACACACAGCACAATTGAGCATTTAAACAAATTGCTAGTACCAACTAATAGTAGAACAAAATGAAATGAGTTTAAAAATCTTTAATTTTTAAAACAGAAAATAGTGGTACCGCCTGAATACAGAAAATCACTATCACTAATCAAAAATGTTGTAAAATATTAAAATATTATTAATAAATGATGGGGAGCAAAAGAAAATCGCTATTTAGAACCATGTTTATCAGCATAATCAAGAGGCACTTGTGATTTGATATACATAGTATCTTATTACAAATAGTCAAACCATTAATTTCATTATCTGATAAGCAAAACAGAAAATATGCTAGAAATTTAAAAATTTCATTGGGTAATAAAAGTAAGCAATTACATATAAATATTAAAGGTAAAAAACATGCACTCGTTTTCATTTCATGGCATGGAAAGTATATATATATATATATATATATATATATATATATATATATATATATATATATATATATATGCAGGTGACAAAATTGGTGCTTGACGTGCATGAACAGAAAAAATTACTCTGCTACTAAAAAGAGGGGGAGGGGGGCGGTTTTATATATATATATATAGCTGACCTGCACAACATTCGAACCGCGGGCCACGTGCGGCCTGACAGCGCGAAGTAACTAAATATTTTTTATTATTATTTTCTTATGGCCCGCACAAGCCTTGTCCAATTTTCTTTTGGCCCGCACCATTTTTTCACAAAGTATTACAGCCCGCCTTACATTTTGAGTTGTGCAGGCCTTATATATAGAGTATTAAAAAAAAACAAGAATTCGAAATCCTATTAATGGTAATACTATTGCCTGCAACTTCAAACAAATTTCATGAAAAATAATTTTCTAAAGGAATGTGAATTTTTATGTTAACTTCAGCCAATTAAATTGCCTACAATACACAACTCTTATTCATCATAAGCACATATTTGAAGAAAAAAAATTACACAATTAAACATTAAGCACTAGTAGTAGCAGCATAAATGTGCCTTCAAGTAGCCATTATATACAATTTCTGATTTGTCATTGTTTTAGGTAGGATGAGTTTTACAAATGTCACACCCAAAATAAGTAAACTAAATAGAAAACAAAAGGCTGTAATATTTAAATTACAGGTAACATTCATTTTTAATTTAAATATAAATGACCCTGATGCGATATTAAAAAAAATACACTGAAAAAATCATGGATTGCTTACAATTACAATACCCAGGTGTCAAATGCACTTGACTTTTGTATAGCAAGAGCCTTTGTGACAGGCTCCAAAAAAATAGTTAACAGAAGATAGTGGAGAAAATCTGAAGCTTGTCTGAATCAATTCAACACAAATGTGCCAAAGATTAAAAGAGAAGACACTAAGACACAATTCCCCACTCACATGTGTATAAATATATCATCAGATATACCTTCAAATATTTCTTTTAGCCATGACTGGGATGTGATGTAACAAAGAAATATTATGCAATATTTTTAGCAATGTCAAGTGGTGGCGAAATGTCATGAGAAAATCATTCAATTATTTTCTGTCTAATAATTTTAAAGTTAACTTTAGTTGTATAGTATTGGCTTAGATTCATTTTTATATTGATAAGTCAGAAAATCTTTCAACTACTTTCTGATAATTCTTAAGTACATTTTTTAAAAAAATTATTAAGTTGGTTAAAAGAAGTGCATTATTATCTAAGCTACAAATGTGGTCATTTATAATTGTGAGGATGGTTATTATTGTTAGAATGAATGAATTACTACTCAAAATAGCCTTAGAGCAGAAGTAAAATCAATTTATAAGGACCCTTAGGCCAAACATAAACAGAAATATGAATTCTTTAATAAACAGTTTATTATCTGTCATAACACCACACACATATTCTATAACATCCTCAGCCACAATGACACCAGAAGGTTAAATGTTATTTTAAAATAGATTTTTATCCGATTTGAAAACGTACAAAAAATTTCTTCTAATTTTAAATATGAAGAGCATTGAGAAAAATTCTTCATACATCTACAAATCTATGGGTGGGAAATATGTTAGGTACCGTAGTAATTATAAATCATGTCTCATACCATCCATTCCAGGAAAAGCCAGCAAAAATGAAAATTCAGCCTTTAAACAGGTATTGTGTGATAATCATGTGTAATTTAAAAAAATTTACAACAATTTTAAGTTTAAAATTACTAATGTTCTTTTTAAAATTTGTAATATATTATTATTTCCAATAATGTTTCAGTTATTTACTTATACAAGGTGTTGCAACTGATTTGTTTTCCATTTTGATTATTTTAAAAATTTGAATAACCTCATCATTTATAACAATTTAGGTTTAAATGAAAAACTCATTAATGAATACTACATTTAATAAATATAAGGGAAGATCTTGTATGGAACTCTTTCACAATATCTATCCCAACTTGAACCATACTTTTTCTTGCACTGCTCATTGTCACGGCGTTCACGGTGGACCAACAAAACCAGGAAGTAAAGAGGGTAAAAATAGGGCAGTATGTGAGTAAGTCCTGAAAAATAATGTAAAAAATGTACAGAAATCTTGAACACACATTTAATGGTACAAAAAAAGTTAAGCGATGAGCAAATCTGTATTTTGTTAGACGAAGGGTGTAATCCTAAATATTCTCCACATGCTATACAAATTTTAATAATAAAAAGTATGAAAATTTTTATGGTCTTGTAATGCTTTAAATACAATTTATTTTAGATATATGTCTAGCCTGTTACACAAATTGAAATATTTAAGTGGGGAGGGGTGGGTCCAGTTCATTTGTGTACAGATGAATATGGGGAGTTGGCCATTTTTTTTAAAACTACATGTAATACAGATCATTATAAATTTAATTTTTACTGAAAATAATATAGTTATAGTGATCAGAAAATATTCTTTTTTTAACTATGCACCAAAACTAAGTCAAAAGGTGTGGCAGTTGCTTTTTTATATTTTTGTTTTGCAAATGGAATAATGGAAGGCTCCTTAAGTATGGATTTAACATTAAATTGGGACCTTTAAAGCTTTTGTTCTAGATTTAGTGATTTAATCAAATTTGTTTCAGAATTATTTTTGTTTATGACCACCCCCAGTGAAAAATAAAGTTATGAGACGGTACATTCAATTCAATAACTTTGTCAAGACAGACGACATATATTTCACTTATTTAACTTAAATATAGGAATCTGTATTACTACAGCTAGCATAAAATAACAGTTAAATTTTTAACAATTATATTATCTAAATTATTATCAAAGTCCATTTTTGACAAAATGAAGACTTTAAACTTGCTGATTTCATATATAATTTATAATAATATAATAATTTAAGTTGTGATTTATCCAGCTGGGAAGGGTGTAAAAATATTAGAATGCATGTGAAGCTAAAGGAAGATCATTCATGAAATTTTCTGGTTGCTATATAGATGCTAATCAGCAATGTGTGGATGTAAAGGTTAAAAATTGGTTGACGCCGACTGGAGATAAGAATGTTAAGAATTTTGTTTTGGTTCTTTTTTTTTTTTCTAATAGAAATCCTCTTCATAACTTTCTGCGACTTAAAACAATAAGGTTTTTTAACAACATATCAGAGCCAAAAAATAAATAGATCACCACTAACCTGTAGTTAGTGACCATGAAAATGCCATTATAAGATCACCTAAATAGTTGGGCTTTCTGCAAATTCCCCACCAGCCTGAAACTAACAGTTTCTTTCCAGACTGCGTTGGAATCACATCCATTCCTGATACAGTACGAATACAAATTAAGATACAATAAGTTTACTTAATTTTGTAGTTTTAATCAATTTATAATTTTTTAATTTTTCTTTCTTTCTAATAAAAAAAAAAGTAATAATATATTAATTGAATTTTTTAACTTAAAAAGTTTGAATAAAATGTTAAAAACAACAACCTGAAAACACTGGATCCTTTGGATCATTTCGGAACTTATTCTTCTGGGAATTGGACAGGCGAAAGATAGAATATCCAACCACTGTATGATTGAGCATAAAGAAGAAAAATAAAATATAAAAAAATAAGTATTTTAAAAATCAAAAGTTATTTCGTAAGCATTACTATACAATCAGTTTACATCTGCATGCTGCAGCTTTCATAATTGTTTACATGTTATTACATTGGTTCTATTCCAGATTGCAATCCAGCCTCACGTTATAATTTTTATGACATTATTTAACCAACCATTATAGTGAGCCATTTACGTTAAGTTGTGGGTAATTATTTGCGTCAAAATATTTCCTGCGCCTAATGTGATTCTTGAACATAAGATGGCCGTTCATCTTCTTAGATTTATTTTTTCAAAATGATTTATAACATGCGTCATAAGCTTATTGATGAATTAAAAAGGCTACTCACAGTTTAGAAGAGCTATTGGAGCTAGACAGTACCATGGAAGAACAAACTTGGTTTCCAAAAGAAAACGTGGCTGCAGACTATATAGGAAAGGCACCCAGGCAAGGTCTCCAAAAGCCAACATAAACCCAAAACCGTCATGGATGATGTCCATTGTAGTAAGAATTGAACTCTGAAATGTAGCGTATAATTTTTTAATTTAATCTAGATAGACTGTGCATCATTACTTTATTAGAATAAAGGACATTTTTTTTAATGTCTTACTTCCCAATTAACATTAAGAAGAGTCATTTAGGTGAATAAATTCCTCTCCAGCATTACATTTTTAGTCTTGCGTAATTTTTATGGCTTATATAGTTCTCGCTTTTGTTGTAAAATATGACTTGATTCTCACCTCAAACCAAAGAGCATCAGCCACATACAAAGTCTGAAAAACTGTAACCAAAACCAAGTTAGGAGGGAAACTTCCAGTGTCCTGAAATGCTTTGTATACCATGATCCAGTCCATAACTACCCAGCCTATCAAACCTGGGCGCAGCTCACAGAAAAACTTCAGATCAAGAGATCCAATACGGGGGTTCAGCTCACGACCAATGAAGAAATCATAAATGACACTTCCTGCAATAATACATATAGAACTTGAACTTTATTATTTTGAAAAAGTAATTACAATTTGCTGTAAATAATTAATTAAAATTAATAAATTCACTGTATTGTGCGGTTATTTTTATAAATTTAAAGAAATGATAATTTGAGTCAGTCAAAAATAATTATCGGCTGCTACATTTAAAAAACCTTTAATGGTTAACAAGGATCTTTTACTGCTATCAAAAGCCATTGAAAAGATCATCTCTAACCATATATAATACCAAAATAAAAAATTCTTAAAATTCTAAATGACTGTCCAGAGTTGTATGGCAAACTAGAATCCTATTAGAAACATCGCCCTGTAAAGATTATATTTATTATTGCCTTATCAATAAATAGTCCAAACTGGGGGGAAAAAAGAAGGAATTTTTTGTCATTTTTTTCAAAGCTTTCAAAAAAAAAAAAAAAAGAAATTAACCTACTTCTAGTGGTGTTACATGAATAAAATTTATTTGTGAATTAAGTTAGAAATCATATAACTTACCTGTATTCCCTCCAGAGGCAAGCTTTTTTGGATTAACAAATCTTGAACTAATATATAGGGCTACACTTAGTATGGTGCTGAAGATTACTGCAGAAGTCATCAACTTGAAAAACTTATCAGTCACTTTAGTCACTGGACATTTGAAGTAGATAGCAGCACCCAAACTTAGTAGACTTGTAACAAGAGCAAAGAAACCTTGAAAAAAATGTTTTAAATTAACAAATTTGTTCCAACATCAAGATTTATTCAGAGGAACAAAAGATAAAATATATTAAATAAGAAACAAGCACTCTGGCTTGCTACTTTTTCAGCCTTCAATACTCAATGTGTGTTATTTCATCTGACAATTTTTTAAAAAAAATGTGTTCATAAAAAAGCATATCAGGGCAGGGAGTGTTGAAAGTAGACATGCGATTCACTCACAACATGGCAAGTCTCACCATGATACAAGTTGAATATAATTGTTATTTTGTTCTTACTATGTACAAGATTTTTACAAGTATTTTATGAATGGTCCCTTTATTTGATAGAAGCTCTGTTATAAAAATATTATAAAATGCCAAAATCTAAATGAGTTCTTTTTACATACACTTAGAAAAATCTCACCATTGCACCTATATTTGAGCTTTCCTCCTGATGCAAGAGGCTGACCATAAACAACTGGACCAACAGGCAACAATGCAAGGATAACTTGAAAGAAAAACCAAGCTAAGTAGATAAACATTGACTCTGGTTCAATAAATGCAGCCACAAGATTTTTGGGAATAGTAGGAATTTCTAGAACGGAGCAATGACCCTGTGAAAATTAATTCAAAAGCATTTCGGAAATGTTTATATTATGCAAAAATTATGAAAATGAAGTCTGAAGAGGCCCATTTAAATATACATTGTTATGAAAGTAAGTACAATTACTAGTACGGTGAAAATCTAGAATGTTTTGAACCATGTAGTAAAAATTATGCTTTCAACATAAACCTTTTTCATATCCCTTTTTAATATATTAATTTAAAAAAGTTTTTCAGACACATATAACATTACTCTTTTATAATACAAAACATAGACTTCTACAAACAATATTAAAAAGAAAATTTATTGATTTAAAAATTCATCAACAGTTTGTGATTGAACAGTTCTTCAACAGTTGTTTAGTGAAATTATAGAAATAAATTATTCAGTGACTTCAAGTCAACAAGCTACACCATTAATTGTGTTTAAGCCAAGAATTTTAGATTCACTGTACAGCGCGATGGATTTCAAATCCAAGCATTATTTTAAATTACAGATGTTTTATCCCTCACCTTTCTGCAGGCCAAATTAACATAATATACAGTTAATGGTAAGAGGAAGATGAGCAGGAATGTCCCTATTGGTCCCATGAATTCGTACTTTGGCCCATTCTCTTTTAGCTGTGCCTTTTCTTTTGGTGGTGGAGTTGTGATAGTTGATAACATTTCCGACTTCATTTGTTCTCTGATGCGAGATGATTCTTCTTTCTGAGAAAATAAGTAATTAGACATTAACTCTCAAAAGACGAGGGATTGAAAAATCTGTCATAGCTGACGGGTGAAAAACACAAACCTTAAAATATATATATAAAAATAATATTAAAAGGCAAAAATAAAGATTTACTATTTTGGCATGTTAAATTTCTATTTGGCAATAAAGAAAAATTGCTTATACTACTAGTTCTGGAATAAATCTTTTAGCAACTTGTCCATTCATGAATTTCCTTTTTCGCAGTGTTACACAATTTACACATGTTTTGCCACAAGACCAGTTCACTGTCACTACACACTAAAGCATTGCTATGGAGTCCGATTCTAATAATTCTTCCTTAGAGGAATATTTTTGATGAAGATAGCACTTCAGATGTGTCTGATACTGATACAGAGAATACTGTAAATTATCATCATAATAATACTAATATTAATAGTATACAAGGTTTGTTTACTTTTTTCATTCATACTCAACTCACTCCCATACCGTGATACTTTCTTAGCACTATTATTAGCCCTAACATTAACTTTATTCAAATTCTTAAATGGATTACATTATTTGTTTTAATTGAAACTAATTTGTAGTTATAAAATTGTTTAATATTATTATTTTTCAGTTAGCAAAATGTAAAACAATGCCGTACAAGGCCAAGGCTATTACACTGTGACTGTAACAATCAGCTGTGTTCCCTTTTCAATGAAAAGTTGAAGTAGAAGTAATTTAGGCAGATTGTTTTATATTTTGAAATCTTTTTATTTATATTGTACATTTTTTATGTTAACTAAACTAATAAACATTTTTCTCTATTTTTACAGCATCTATGAAGGGCAGATGTCAATCATAATCAATCCAATGGGTTTTGATGACAATGACTGTGGGACTCTAAGTGGATTGCTGCATTTAGACCAGAGGTACAAAGCATAAAAACAAGAGAGGATATAAGGAGATTTCAAAAGCAAATAGACATTTTCAAACTCTATTTTACTACAGATTTGGTTGGTTATTAGTAAGCAGTGTGCGCAGGACAAAGGACCAAAGAAACTTTCTGTTTTCAAAAATTGGTATAACATCATTGAAAAGGAGTTTTATCTACAAAGTGGATTTATAATGAATGCAGAACTTATTCAAGCTCTTAAGTTTTACAAGAAATGTCCAGGAAATCCTTTTATGATGAACAATGAGCAGTCAGAGCAAGGCCATTATGTTTAAGAACATATTCAAGGCTATATTGAGTTTCCTAAAAGTTTCTGATACTGAAAATAAAGGAAACATGCTGTGCAAAATTGGGAGACTCTCATGTTTCTCAATGCAAAATACAAAGAACTGTATCAGCATCAAGAAAATGTAGCAATTAATGAACAATTTAGGGAACATGGGACATCTTTGATGATGAACCCGAAATATTTACGTGAGCCGCAACCTGACAATAACAAATAAATGTAATTTTGTGTTACCAAAACAAGGGTAAAATAGTCAGAGCATAAGTCACAGGCTTTGTTTTTGATACATTTGTATTTTTTTTTTAATAAATAAAGAAATTGTTTTCAAGAATTTTATATACATGGTTTGGGCGAAGGATTAAATCATTTGATCTGTATTTCCGGGATGCATAAAAATGTTTATTTATTAAAATGTGATTTTTTTTCTTTACTTTTATTCTAAAATAATACTTACGCAAAATTTTGTAAGGGTATAATTTCAATGCAGTATGTTTTCCTTTAAAAAAAAAATTACTATTATTTAAAAAAATAATTTTGCCTTTTTCTGGCAATATTTCTTGAATGATATGCTGTCTACAAATAGTTATAACTTTTTTATTTATGAGTCTATTCTTTTGAAATTTGAATACCTTTTGTAGTATTGAATACATTCTAATAAAATATCAATTCTTTGATATAATTGGAAACACTTTTTTTTCTTCCTTCTTAGTAAAGCTGTGATGTTATGTTTTTGTCGACTTAAATATTTTTTTGCCCAAAAATATTAATAAATAAAATTAAGCAAGGATATTTTAAACAATCATTAAATATCAATTAAAGAGCATCCAATTACCTTCAAAATTATATATAATACTTTTAGGTAGCTAAAAAATTACAGCCATGACACACACTGAATAATAAAATGTATTCAAGGTCATTACAAACCAGAAAAATCTAGTCTTTTGAGAGTTAATCAAACAGTAAAGAATAATAACTTCTTAATTAATTACAATATGTGTAGAAATTCAACTTTTAAATACTGTTAGACATGATCTCCCTGCTGGTATCTGATGTTAACTCATTCCCTCCGGCAGCGCTGCTTCCGGACTTAATTTATTTTCCTGAGAAAAGGGAAGCTACTCAGTTTTGAAATTGATTTATATTTTTAAAATATTTTTTTAAGTTGCTAAATATTATTTAATGTTAATGAATTAAGAACAAATGCAACAAAAAATGAATAAGGTTTAATATAAATATAACATTAGATTTTGAAATTGATTTATATTTTTAAAATATTTTTTTAAGTTGCTAAATATTATTTAATGTTAATGAATTAAGAACAAATGCAACAAAAAATGAATAAGGTTTAATATAAATATAACATTAGCGGGGGAAAAATAACGAACAATGGCCAAAAAAATCGATTTTCGGCACCTCGGACGAACACATGGTACATATAGACGCGCCGTACTAAAGCACACGTAGTTTTAAAGTGAAACAAGATAAAAACTTCCGGTTTCTAAATTAAAATCACGCAGAAATCACGCCATAGCCGGAAGTCTCGAGGGGTGCGAGATTTCATTGCTATTTTTAACTAAAACTAAGAGAGGTGTGTCGCTATGCGCCGGGACGCATTTGGACGCATCAGTAGGAACCCCCTGAGGACGCATTTAGTCGCAACCGTCGGGAATGAGTTAAGCATTAAATGATGCCCCCCCCCCTCCAGAAATAATTTTTTTAGGTACCGTAGGTAAAGAAAATTTAGGAGATTTTTTAGTGTGTGCATGCTTGAGTAAGTGTTTTGCTTTGTCACTAAGACATTTCTCTAAAATAGTTTTAAATTTTTTCTTTATATATATTTATATTTGAACAATTTCATAATAATAATTTCACTTTTATTCAATTAAAATTTTACATTTTAAGAATTAGAGATCAACTTCAGGTTGAAAAAGCTGAAAAATTAGTTTCTTTTTCAAATTATTTAACCAGAAGGCTTTGTTAGAGTCAAATAACATTGACAAAATTATGATATTGATAATTTGAAAGTGTGAAACTGAAATGAAATTCTTATTCATATAGATTAGGTAGAGGTTGAGACTATAATGTTGAGATTATGACTATCTTTGATTATAAGTTTTAAGAACTATTTTTATAATCATTTCATATAACTTCATAATCATTTTTATTTGAACATAATGAGAAATTTCCGTTGGGAAAAAGTATGAAAATTCTTTTAAATGGATTTAATTTATATTTTATTAATTTTTCTAATACACTATTTAAATCAGTAAGCTAACATCCAATTTTATTGAAGTGACTTAAGAAAGTAAGCCCAGAAAAGTTTACTGAAAGTTCAATAGCTCTTGACTACCTCTTTTTCGATGAGTGAAGAAATTCTTGAGGAAGTTCTAACTGGAGTTACAGATGCTTGTTCTTGATTTGCTGAAGTGGTTGCATATGTCTCTGTAATAATGGATTTTTTGGTTATAGTTGTTGCTCTACTGCCAGCCCGAGTTGGTGATTTAGATGAACCTTGAGGACGACCTGGAGATCTGGCTGCTACCTGGGGGAATTTTTTTATTATTGATTTCAACTTAAGTTAATAGAATTTGAAATGAAGGTGGTATTCAAATTAAAACAATTGACAGTTTTTAAAGAGCTATTTCAATTAAAAGTATAATTAAAAATAGGAGTCAAATTGCGATTTAAATTTAGCATTTAAAAACTGCAAAATGTCAAGTCAACTATTTTTAATTTTAAATATATAAATTATCACATCAGCTTAATTCGGTCTGAAATATGAAGAGGATATGAGAAGATTTCAAATTATTAATCCTTTTTTTTCCAGCACACTTAGGTGTGTTTTTCTTCAAGAGATATTTTCTGTTACTGTATATTTAAGTTTCTTTCCTGAATGTAAAATTCTACTTGCTGTTCTCTGGGAGCCAAGTATTTATTTTTAATTTGCTTGAACTGCTGTTTTTTCGCAGCAGGTTTCTTGCCAACATGTTCCTTTTCAGGTTTTCCCATACTTTGTTTCGCTAATTTTCTTTTACATAACCTAACTGCAGTCTCTCCCCATTTTTTACCATGGCACCAAAACTAGGGCTTCTCACCCAGAGACAAATCAATTAATAACCCATTTAATCCAGGGCGTTCAGAAATTATATCATTGGAAACCCAAGCCAAAGCAAAGGGGAGCAACTCCATATTTTATTTATTTTTTTGATGTATACACATTTATTCTACATTAGACTGAATTACATACACGTTTTCATCGTTTTGAACAAAATGTATTTGTTACAAATTATTGATTTTGTTGCGATGATGGTATCACGCTTCACACTATGTGGAAAAACTTGCCCTTTGACCTTAAAAGGGGGCATAAAGTTTCCTTCGATCAACTCCATCTTTACCGCAGAAAAGTTTTGAAAAATTTTTTTTTTTAAAATCTATTTAAAAGTATAATTATATGAAATAAATTGATTTGCATTCATAAATGGTTTCTTTATGTGTTATGTAACATTATTTCCTAATGCTTTTCTTGTGTAAATTCATAAAAGTCAATTTCCCATTACGTATTTGAATACTAATACTAATGATTATAACACTAAAATAAAAAATCTGCTTTTAAAATAATGAATACTCCTCACCCATTAATATAAATATTTTTAAAAGAAAGTAATCTCCCTTGGTCTTGTTTCTAGCGAGATTTTTGTTTAAATAGTGAGATTTCCGCGTTCTATTTTGCAACGTGTATTTGACGTGTAAGTGTAAGTAAAGGTTTGAGTGGCCGGATTTAGCCGTAGTTGGATTGAATCAGTACTGACCAGATTTAGCCGCTACGGGGTAGAATAGGTTAATACCAAAAAAGTTTGATGCAGTTTCCAATAAAAAAGCTACATTTTTGGGATGTCTCCCTTCAAATGTTGATTTGGGAACACCCCCCCCCCACCCCCACCTTTTAACAGTGGGCAAAAACCTCCAAAAATATCATTAACCCTAAACTTGTTCTTTAAGATTTATAGTACATTCATGTTTACTCTCTTGAGTATAACAAACAAATTTCCTATTTTTTAAATGTCTGTATTTGGATTTTTTGCTGTCTATTACAAATTGGAATTGGAGATAGATAATATTAACATTGAGATGTGCAAGTTTATGTGCTATGGATCATACCATACCTTAGTTTCTTTTACTTCTACAACCTCAGAAACAACTGCTTTAGGTTTTCTGCCAGAGCTTCTACTACGACTTCTTGCAGTTTTAGTGCTTCGAGAAGCAGATGTACTGCGTCCTCTTGTTCTATTTCGAGCCGGGGACTTGGAGGACTAATAGAAAAAACAAAATAAAATCATCTGTGTTGATGAAAATCTACTCAATTTGTATTAGTATTAAAAAATAAATGTATTAATTAAATAGGCAAATAAATATTTAAGAAAGACATATTATTCACTATTTGTTACTGATGTTTTAAAAAATCATGTGAATTTGATTTGTATCATATTTAAACTTCTCTTTGACAAATTACTAGTTAAGCTTTGACATAAATACTACTAGTACTAGTTTTATATACCACTACTAGTTTTATACCATACTTCATACTTTAACATACACATTACAATTATATAAAATTATATAATATAAGAATAAGCAATTTATACTATTGGGCCTATACCATCAATTCGCTTTTCTGATAGGCACTGAACCAGAGTGAAGCTGAGCCCTTTGAAAATAAAATGAACCGGTACTTCTTCATCATTAATTTAAACTTGATGAAACCATTATAAATTATTTAAAATTAAACCAAAAAAAAATCCCAACATCAACACCATTAATTAGTAAGCATACCACCAAATGGCACGACCAATAGCATTGATAAACTAGTTCTAAAAGTTCATAGTTGAAACTAGGGGAGGCCACTACCTTTAAAACATTTTCATAGGAATTACAGTACAGAGAACTCTCGGAGATCAAATATAATATGGCAGCTTATAGTTATAGTCCGTTTCCTTCAATGCAAACAATGTCATCACTCAAAACATTATAGTATACTTTAAAAATCGTGGATAACTTTAACTTCGAACAATTAATACCTTTTTTGGACTTGACATTCTTCTGTTTTCTCTATTTTAATATGGATCTGATTTTTTTTATGTGTGGAAAAACATCCACCTATGGAAAAATCCAAAACAGCAAATTAGAATGAGTTTAAAACTTACTGCTATTTCTTAAAAAGTTGTAACAGAATGAAAACAAAGAATTGCTATTTAATTTGTTAAATGAAACAATAAGTGAAAGGCAGAATGTAAAATTAAAATGAAATATTGGTAATTTAAAAGAAAACACTTGGCACTTATATAAACAGAAAACGTTTATTTAGTTATGTTCATATTTACAAAATACAGCTATTTTAAATTTTATATTCACCACACAAAACTTAATAATAATAACAAGTGCTTTTAAATTCAATCATGATGTTTATTAGGAATGGAATAAAGTCAATTGGTATGCTTATCACACAATAAGTACTTTCATTTTTTGATGTAATAACAAAATGTCAAAGGCATGGAAGAAATTTTTTTTTTAAAATAGTAATAAATAAGCCTTATTAGCCACATCTCTATGTTGGTACTTATGTTCATTTTTTTTTTTTTTAAAGAATGTATTAATAAACAAATGGAATGATTTGCTTTGGTACATTGGTACAATATTTAGTCCAGCCATTGCCAAGTGAATTTCGCTTATAATTAGCACTTTGTCTCAGCCACATCAGAATGGTGCCAATTACAACTATCAGAACAACTACAGGTACACCACCAAAGCCTGAAATAAATAAATGAAATTTTTTTACACAAACTTTGTTTGTTTCATTTACAGTATATCAATTACATTGATGCTGAGAAGTCTAGAGAAATATTTTCTTCTTTAACCCACGAACTGTCGCCAGCCGATGATTTTCTCTTCCCAAACTGTGTCGGCCAATAAAAATTGCGTTGAAAGAATAAGTTCCAGTCCAATATTTTTACACCAAATAAAAATACTTCCATTTATTAATAAATAAACTTCAGTTTTTTTGCTCTTCTGTGCCCTTTTTTTAAACTTTGGAGTTATTTTTACAACGATCTTTATCAAGCAAATTTGTGTCAGTAGATTTTCGCGAAGTGGACGAGGCCATAGCTGGACCATCTGGCTTACAAAATAAATCAGTTAGGAATCTTTTTGATAATTCATTTCAGTTAACGATTCGGAAGATGATTTTCCGATCACACACGAAGATAATGATAATTCCGATAATTTTCTAGTTGGTCAGAAAGAGAAAGTTCGGACAATTTAGACCTAGGCCTAGAACAAGTATGCGGCAACAGGACTCTTCAAAACTATGTTGTAGATGATTTTGTACCAACAAAAAATAATTGGACGTTGTTCTATATATGTTTCTTACATTTCCTTTTATGGATTAAATATTTATATAGCAGCTATTAAAATTTTATCTGTTTCTTGCTATTTAGTAAATTTTATATTGTTTATGTCGTGCTTGGTTACTTGAACGTAATTATAGGTATCAAAAGAAATTTTTTTTTAAAATTTATTAATAGCTAAATAAAAATGCTATCATATTATATAAAAATTATATTAATATGCCTTTAAAAAAATGTAGTTTGAGGTACTTGAAAAGACAAATTTTCATTATTTTTATTCTTGGCTACTCCAAGGTCAAGGTCATGGCCAATGAGTATAAAAGATCATTAAAAAAAATAGCCAGTATGATTCCCCACTCAGTCTAATTTCAATAAAAATACACTTTATGGGGTCTAGCTATAGTATTGGCATGTGAAAATCACAATTTTCATCCAAAAAGCTCTAAATTGCCTGCACAGTACAGAAACATACCATTGACAGTTTGTGGGTTAATAGTGTTCCCAAAATAATGCCTTTATAAAACCCTCATAATTTAACAGATTTCATCAAACCAGAAATGTTTGATAAAATAATGAATTTTTTTTTATTGATTAGTTTATATTTTAATTAAGATAAACATTATTTATCTTTATTTGTGCCTAATTAATATCTTAGTTATTGAAATACCGGTAGTCTAAATAAATTAATATGTATGCAGATTTTGTTTTACAAATGATCTTGAATTATAATATCATTTTTATATTTACACTCTCATATAAAACTGGTCTTCACATTTCCTTCAAATGTATTAAGCTTTTTGTTATGGTCAGTTCAGGAAATGCATATCCAGCTTTACAATACTTAAGAAATAATTCTTTTAATACACTTTCATAATACTGGTACCGGTACTGCTTTAAATTTATTTTTCAAACAAAACCTACCACAAGCAATGGTCCATGACAACCAGATGATCATATAGCCAAGATAGTCAGGCTTCTGTACAATGCCCCAGTAGCCACTAATTAGTATTTTTTTTCCTTGAGATGCAGGTATTGATTTTATATCTGAAATTAAAAGAAATTTTTATTTTCCAATTAATTCAGAGGTAAGTTAAAATGTGGCACTTGAAAATACATTGAATATGCTTTCTAGATAGTAAAAATATTCAATGTCTTAAACTGTACAAAAAAATAATTAAATAATAATGTCAAAAAGTGCTCTCTTAAAACACTTGCTTGTGCTTGCCAATCTTACTTTGATAATATAATTTTTCTAACATTTGAAGAAATAGATTTACTAAGACTTTTTAGCCACTGCGAAATGTGTTAAAATTGATTGTTTGAACATCTAATTTATTAGAATTTAGAACAGTTGGAAAGATTTGTTTAAAATGTGTTCCAATATTAAGAACAAAAAGGGGCTCCAACTTTCAAGACAACAGTTCAGCTGATTAAATTGTTAACACAAAAAGATGGTTGCCATTGAAGAATTTCAGTTTCTAAACCTGTTCATGACACACTTTTAATATCTTAAATTTTCAAAAATAAATATGCCAGTGCAATAACCTGTGTAATTATATAATGCTATTAAGTGTGTACTAAACTGGAGCTAGAATTTTCTATTTTTAAATCCATAAACATACAACGAATTGAAAATAAAGTTGATTGAAAATGAAAACTGGGTTGAAATGCACTGTTTTAGATGCCAGGTTGAAAAATTTTTTTTTTAAAAATAGGGAAGTAATGAAATTTCATAAATACTTTTGTAAACTGTGTGGCCTTGGGCGAAGTTTTCTTTCTGATGAATGGAGCTGATGTATATGACGAAGCCAAATACTGAAGAAACATCATTTATTAATTAAATTAAAGAAATTAAGGGGTGGGGTGTGGAAAGGAGAAAGCCATTTTTATACTAAGTGTACTTCTTAATACTGAGGGAGAAAAAAAAATTAAAATAAAATTTTGAACTGAAGAATATTTTTTTTACATACTTCACTTTTACATTAGGTAGAAAATCATGTTTAAAATGTACTTCAATTTGCTTTCCCTGATATCCTGTTATAATGAACAAATTTTATATTTATAATTTATATTAATGTAATGCTGGATAATTAGATAGTATAAAACTTCAAGACCTAATTAGGATTGGTCAGAAGTTGGATGGAAAATAAAGCTTAAACAGTTTTTATGTAAGAACTTTTTTAATGTAGAAAAGGTTAACAAGCTATTTGTTGATTTTTGGGAAAATAACTTTTTACAACAAGGATATGCACACTAAAAAACCTACTGGTATTATGTTAATTTTTAAAAATTTTCCCTAAATACCTAAATTTTAAGTTACAAAATAAATGTTTACATAATTTTAATTTCTTCATCAACCTTTCACTTTATTTAAATAATTCACAAGTTAATTTTATATGTCCTACAGTTCTCTTTATAATTTAATTTAAAAAGTTTAAGTTTTCCAATTTTAAATGCATTATTCAATTATTACTTTTGTAAAGGTGTGACTTGAATTTTGTACTTGAAGGGGTGCAATTGGTCGATAGAAAAAATGGGGAAACAGCTTTTGGTAACTTTCTATATTATTTTTTGTCAAGTTCTCCCATCTTAAATTATAGTTTCTTTAACTTATAACAGTAAAAGATTCTAAAATTTTTATTATTACCACACACGAACCCTAATAGAAATGTTATTTGCATTACCAGATATGCCCCGCTCATCAGGCATTTGACTGAAGCACTAACTGACTAAAAGATGTTCCCACTTAAGTATTTGTTCAGAAATAATGTTACATTCTTAATTATACGGATCATTACTGTTTTGTTTTTGTTAAGTTAAAAATAATGTTACATTTGTCTCTTCAGTCTTCTGCATAAATTAAAAAGGAAACAAATAGAAGAACAATCTTTGACAATCTTTGACAATCTTTATAAACATTAAAAATAATATAATATAAGTGGCTATAATTCCAGTTAAATATTGGATTGCAAGTTGCTATCGGACCGTGTTTTTTATCGGCCGCCACAGTACAGAATGAGAAAGTCGGCGGATTTTTTCAGGCCGACCACAGTTCGTGGGTTAATTCAACAACACCCACCCACTATTAAAAATACAAAGTATTTATTTTCTTAACTTTTATTATTATATTTTCAGCTTACTATTAATCCTGTTAGATAACATTGTTTTTGAATATATAAAAAAAAAAAAGTGCAATGACTTACAGAACAGAACAGAATCTGCCAAGATAGCAGGTTTAGGTAATGACATCTCTGTGGTTGCAGCATAATAGACTGGAAGTGAATGAAGGAAGGGAAGGTACATAAACACTCTCATCAACCAGAAAAAACCGAGGCCCTCTGTCTTTACAAAAGGGCGATTGCGCAAGAATTGCTGTGGAGCACAGAATTTAATTATTTAAATTTTTCATAATAATATGATTTTATGAAAATCTGTTTGCAACAGGTGGAAAATATTAAATTATACTTTTGCTATAGACCAAGCTATTATTTATTAAAGAAAAACAATGTTGTATGATTTAAGCTCCACAGTTAAGAGCCAAAACTAAAATTTATATTATAATCATTTAACATGTAAAGTATTATGAAATTAAGTTCTAAAAAAATTCCCATTTAATGCTTACCTCATAAGCCAATGTATGGGCTATAACACAAAAGTGTGTACCGGTTAAAAAGGCAAGCGGGGCTGTGATGGCGTGGTCGATAGTATAGTTCAGCAAAATTAGGAGATCTAGCAAGGCCCATGCAACCAATCCCACGTATACATAAAAGAAGTACTTCAGCTCTACATGGCTGATCTTAATTTCTGTGGTGGAGCCATAGAAGAAAGCCATCGGACAGCAATGGTCTGAAAAAGATTAAACAGAAATCCATTAATATACAATTAAATACTTGACCAAAATGCAGAAATTATTTCAATATCATTTAAAAAGATCAATGTTATAATCACTTCATTGATTTTAAATAAATATATTTCAAAAATTAACTTCCATTACACAATTGGCAAATCTACCATATATTTAAGTACATTTAAAATATATTGGAATGGGGTATTATGAGTTCATACCTCTGTCTTTTTTCAAAATTCCAATTTGTGAAAATAAAAAGATCAAGGTGCTGATTATAATGGAGATGACAATAACTGCAGCCAACATTCGAAGGTATTCATCATGAGCTAACTTTATGTATTCTGGCTTAAGATAATACAGAGCCAACAACAGCAAGGTAGTGCTGAGCAAAGATGAAAAGGCAGCTGACATAACTGGCTGTTCTGAAAAAGATGTGGCATTTGTTCAAAATAGTTCCTGGCCATAGAGTCATTTCTTTTAAAAATATATTTGTGTTTATTTTCCACATATTTTAGAAATATGAACTGATAATTTTCTTCCCCAAGTCAAGGTTGTTGGGTGTTCAAAACCAATATTATTAACACTAAAATAAATCAGCAAATTGGTACTTGTGAAAGGGAGATTATAAAAAATATCAATAATTTTTTTTTAATGAAAATAACTGCCGTTTTATTAGAGTACATGAATAAATATGTTCTTGTTTATCTTAACAGAAGTTTTAAAACATAGATTTGTTACTATAATTACCTTTACCTTTACCAGATGTTTTCAAAGTTGCTGGCCTTGCAGTAATATTGAATAAAAGCATAAGAGTGAGAAATCCTAGCACTATACTTGTTGCAAAAGTTGAAAAATATGCACTTGCATGTGTAGGAATAACAAGTGGAAGTTGAAAAAGCACACACTGATTCTGCAAATCAAATTATAAAATTATTGACTTTATAAAAAATTACTTTTTTTTCAATGCAAGCTTAAAAAAATGTTATTAATATTTCTGTACCAATGCCTTTCTCAAATTTCAATACATACCTTCTCACATCGCAGTGTCAGGTAAAGAAGAAATAATGGTCCGAAGATCAAGCACACCACTGAAAATATTCTCCATTTAATGCTTATGCATGGCTCAACAATGTCTGTTCTAATGTTGCGCTCCGAGCGCTGCCTCTGAGAAACAATTATTTTAGTGTTAGTATAAAATAACTATTGAATACCACAAGACAATCTTACTCATTACCCCCATCAAGATATTGAATTAGTTGTAAATAATTATAATCAGTAAAAGATGATCTACTATAAAAAATGTAAATACATTTTTTTGTTAAAAATGAGGTTTGGAGGAAAGCATTTTGTCTGGGACTACAACACCTCCACCTCATCTCAATAGTTCATAAAATTAGAGCAGTTTCATTCCTTTTCATTTAACACTTATGCCCAGTTATATAACTTAACTTGTTTATGTTTAGGCTATATATAAATTACTTAAAACTGATATTGCATAGGGGATGAGCTAAATCTAACATTTCTGTTATTTTACTTAATTTAAATTGGTATATATTTTTTTAATTAATTTTTAAATGTGTGTATATTAAATAAAAAGTTTACCCTTAGTTGAGCCATGTAAATCCTTTGACCTAAAATTTAATCAGATTTGTGTAGTTTTCTTATACCACTCTGAAGACTTGTATGAAAGCCACTCTGAAGACAGGATGCCTTAAAATCAATGTTTTTGAAATTGTTAGATCCATGTTCAAAATCAATTATATAAAATAAATAGGAAAATAACAAGTAAAGTTTAATTAGGAGCAAGTGTTAAGAAATTTCAAAAACTTTGCAAACCATTTAAAAGTATCATAACAATACAAAATATCAGATTTTATCTTCAAAACTCAATTCAGATTTTTTTTTAAAGTTATTTAGCAACACCTTTTATAATACTAGAAAATCGACCATTAATTGTTAAATTTGACAAAATGTGTATATCACCTCCATTTAATTAAGTAGACCATAAAAATATAAAAAAAGAAATGGCTAACTGCTGTAGGAAAAATGGGGTGGCGGGGGAGGGGGGATGTTGTTTGTTTTGTAAATGGTTTATTCGAAGTATCAAGTTATCCTTAATGCTTCTGAAGTGATAGCACACAAATGTTTCGTCTCCTGTGAGATGTCTTCTTATTATATTTGAGGGCCCACAATCAATTTATTGATCATTCTGTCTCCTGGTTTGAATTCAGAGTTGCCTACTCTTAGATGAGTTCTGTCCATGGTCCTATCTACCCTGGGTAGTTGGCTTTGGTGGGGATTGAACTCCAGACCACCAGCTATTTTGTTTGAGTCAGTTTAGACCGCTCAGCCACCCAGCACCCAGATGTTACCATTGTAGAATGCTTGTTTGCTACAATCTACCGTTTACTATAAACTCTGTAAATTTGTTGCCATTTCATTTTTATTTTACCCCCATGCAACATACTCTAACTATTAAGTATTTCTTATTTATCCCCAAATAGTTTTTCATTCACTATGATTCACTACTGTTTCTAAGCCCCTGACTATCAACTCATCCCTCTATCCAGAAAATCCACCACCTGAACCTAAAACAAGCTCTTTCCTATCACACAATTGATAAAAAAAATGTCTTCTCCTTAGATCAAAACTCTTTATGTAAACCACATAATCATCTTAAATATCCTTATAATATAAACCAGACTCTTTAACATAGTTTTCTAACCTTATGTCTCACAATCATTCTGAGCTTTAAAAAAAAAAAAAAAAAAGTTTTATTTCTTCCTAGGCTGCCAACTTCTTCCAGTGGTTGAATTTTTTAAAAAAGGAAGTTTGTACTTCAATTTCGTAATCTATTTTGGCCGTGAGATTTAAGGTTTTAGAATATAAAACTTACAATAGGGAAATGTATTTGTATGCAATAAATCAAAAACAAATGGTCAAACTTCAAACCCTCCCTTTTTAAAAAAATAACATAAATGTAGTTTCTGTCTCAGAGACAAAACTTCCCCCAAATTTTGTTAATGTTTACATTGCCCCACAAAAAATACATCATTGAAAAATGAAACAGTCAGCATCACTTGGATTTGGTAATATTAAAATCTTTGCTAGTTGGTTTAAAAACTTATAAATAAATATTCTTTTTGGGCACGCATTCTTCAAAAAAATAAAGTTCAAACCTGTGCAAAAAAACAACTAGTATTTAGAATGACAATGAACACAAGAGATTTCATAAAGTCATGTGCCTTTTAATTTTAAGACTTTTCTCCTAATGGATTTTCCCTTTATCCATGCATGATTCTCCCAACCATTCTTTGCAATCTGACTGCTGACATGTTTAAAAATAAGGAAAAAGTAATTTTGATATTGTGATGTCCGTTTCTCTGGTATCAAATTTAATGTTACTAGAATGACGGAATATGCTGACTTTTTAGCTTTAAACAAAAAATCTAGGGTAAACACCATCACCCCTCCCTTTCATCATAGACTCCAGGTTTTTATTTTCGAGTGATTTTGACGGTATCAGCCTTAATTAAAGTTGTCAAGCTTTCATTCTATTTGTTTTTTTTTCTGTATGATTTTTTGCTTTATTTATCACTACACTTACTTTTATATTATAGATATGTAATAAAAATAGAAAAAGAAAGAAACCAAGAAGCAATACTCACCACAAACTGCAACATTTCTGCAAGCCGCCAACAAAATTTCAACGACAAATGAAACTAATATCTGCTTCAAATTTAAAAATGTGTAAACGACAATGGCATAAAAAGCTCTTGAAACTGAACAAAACAGAAACATTTAAATAAGGGTGAACATCTTTTCTAAACTATTTTTCATTTTCAAGCTATATTCAACACTTTGAAGTAACTAAAAAAAAGTGTCATGATGTAGTCAAGTAGCTTTAAAAAAATAATGGCAGCAAAAAAAACGAGACCCAAGACCGTTTTAAACATTTTTTTAAAAAAACTATCCAATTAAAAAAAAATCAGTTGTCTAGTCAAAGTAAATATGACATAAGTATAAGAAAAAATATTCCTTCATTTTTTAATAATTTAACTCTTTTATAAGTTTCAACAAGGTGATCAGCAGTATCGAAATTTTCAGGAAGACAGAGAAGGGAAGAGGAGGGTGGGGGGCCTCAGCATTGGCCACCTGGAGACTGGATTCTAGGATGTTTAAGTTGTTACTATTTTTTAACTGGATTTCATTTTTTTTTTTACAATCAAGGCTGGAGTCCGGAAGGACACATGGAAACAGCATTCCAGTACTTTTTTTTATTGTTGCTAAGAGTAAGAGTACTTCCTACCAAGACTAAGACTTAAATTTAAATGTCCTTTTATATTCTTGGATGAGTGGAACATAATAATAATTAATAATAGTGTAATATTATTAATTATTATATATAATATAATATGATAATCACCCAAAGCCCAAAGGGAGTAAGTAGCCTATATAAGTAGGCTTTTTAATAATTTCATTCTAAAATCAGTTATTATTAGCATTTTTAAGACTATATTTCTTCATTCTATTTGCTAATTTTGAATGAGGATAATAGTAATAGTAATAAATAGTTTAAATAGTATAGTGATGGAGTGTCACACTCACACCGTGCGGCATGTGAGTTTGGACTATTGACGTGGAAGAAATTGAAAACTCCATACCAATTTATAAAATGAATAGGTAAAGTGGGACCTAACTAGCTGTAGACGTCAACTTTCTTAATGTCAACATCTTAGCTTAGAGGAACAGAGATTGTATGGTTCCTTTTTTTTTGTTTTTTTTTTTTTTATTATTTAAAAGGGGGGGGGGTGTTTTGTAACCCGGAAATGACCCCAGATATTGTAAAGAAATAACTAGACCTAAGTTAAAGGCAAGACTAAGACTAAGACTAAGATATCTTTTTTAACGGAGGAAGGGGGGATTAGGGGACGCTATAATTTGAAAGATTTTTTTTTTTTATGGGAAACATTTATCTCAGTAATGTTAAGGCCACTATTATTCTTAAGTCACAATTGCATTAAGTGATTTATATTTCAGCGACACGTTGTAATTCCGCTTCTTTTATTTGATTTATCATGACCACTTTTATAATTTAACTGGGTCAGGGCAGATGGCTAGGAATATAGACTTGGACCTTCGATTGGTGAAATAATGAAATTAATAATTAAACGTTAGCAGTTGCTTACGTCAAAAGTTTACTCGTGTCATACTAATTCGATACCTAATGTTACTAGGACTTATTTTTTCTAAGTAACAATATTTACCATTAAATATTAATCTTGTTGGTGCTGTTTTCGTCGACGCTCCGTGACGCTTGGCGGGCTGTAATTTCATTGGTTGATTACTTATTTTCTAAAATAGACACGTTTTCATTGGTTCCTTAAAAACATGCAAATATATCGCCTGTTTCATATAAAATGTGTGTTAAAAAAACACCGACTTTTACTTCTCTACTGTGCCCGTTCTCCTACCCTAATTTTTAGAGGCACAGTTAAAATGTTTCTCAATGCCCTCTTTGCTGTCATAGATTAATATAATTAAATAGACACGAACAATTTTTGTCACTATAACAATATATGTTAGAAAAAGCTTTAATACTAATTTTACATATTACACAAATAAACGTTTCGGTACATGCCTCCATCATGGGCGCCCGCAGGGGGGGGGGATTTGCCCCCCCCCCCCATAGATTGATTGGATACAAAATTTTAGACAAAAATAGACAAAAAGCTTTAATACTAATTTTACATATTACACAAATAAACGTTTCGGTACATGCCCCCCTCAGGGGCGCCCGCAGGGGGGGGGGATTTGCCCCCCCCCCCCCATAGATTGATTGGATACAAAATTTTAGACAAAAATAGACAAACAATTTATTGAAGTAAAGAGAAAATAAATAGAAAGTAACTAAGCTGATGTCCTGTCCGTTCGTTCACCATACAAATACGCTGCAGTAAATTAAAACTACATTAAAACATTACTACAAAAATTTTGCCCCCCCCCCCACCTAGAAAGTTTTCTGCGGGTGCCCATGTCCAGTATGGTATAGCGGCATTACGTTTTAAAATTTAAGCCAACAATGCACAGACCTTTTGTGTCCCGCACAGAGTTTGCTGCCAAGACTATTTAAATTTAAGTTATATAAACTTACATGAGATCATCTATGTCTCAGGTTCGATTGAATGGACTGACAATGAAGGTGATTTTGTTCTAAACGCCGTTATGCATATTTTACCCACTGCATTTTTAGCCACCACCCCCCTCACCCCCACACCCACCCCCAAAAAGCGACTTTGAGGATTATAAATCTGGAGTATCACGAAAAATTATTGCTCTTCTTTCAATCTCCCTCAAAAAGTTTGTGCCATTCCATTATTGAATTTGTGTATCTAAGCAGTGATAATTTCAGAAATTTCCCCCGGGGAAGGGGGGGGGCGCACTTCAGATTTTTTCGGGAGGGGGGGGCAGTGCCAGTTGACTTATCGTTGGACATCTGTTTGCTGTGGGGGGCACTTGGCTTGCCCGGGGGGGGGGGGGGGGTCAGTGCCCCCCCCTCCGGAGATATAGCTGAAAGAAACCCTAGATCTAAGTTTATGGATCTAGAATCTAGGTGGAGAATTGCCGAACCCCAACATAAGTTTATATTTGTTATGCTCCTAGAATCACATTAAGTATAACGAACCGAATTTCGTTGTTTAGCAGTCGCAGCATATCGCGGTTTGACTTAGCGGTGATGCGATAATATCATTTACTTTGTTTTCTGTTTAATAAATTGTCCAATTACATCTGAAAATTAATCTTATATTTATAATATACAGTCTCTTTGTAAGCGTATAGCCATTTAAACTTTAAAAAAATTTTGTTAAAAAGTTTATTTACTTCTGTGTGTGTGTGTTTGTTGTTGTTTTTTTTTTTTTTTTTTTATTTGTTTTCGGCAACCATTAGATTATCAACATGCGGATATTTGTTCACTCGTTGAGCAATGGAGCCGCGATGAGTAATTTGGACCAGGGCAATTAACTTTTATAGGAAAAAATAGAAAATGTAGCTCCCTGGCCACAAACACCATGACAAACATTAGATTATCAACATGCGGATATTTGTTCACTCGTTGAGCAATGGAGCCGCGATGAGTAATTTGGACCAGGGCAATTAACTTTTATAGGAAAAAATAGAAATTTCGGAAACTAAGCGAGTGAACAAATATCCGTAATGACGCGTCCCATTATGACCAGCAAAGCCCCAGTACGACTATAACGTGTCTTAATATCCTATCGGCGGAATATATAACGTCAACGGCCCCACAAAATTCAATTTGCCAAAGGCCCCGCACCCTCCTAGCGCCGGGCCCTTCTTGAATCATAAGTACCGTTAAGTACCACCTTCATAAGCAGCCCAGATGGCCAAAATATCACCAGCTTAGGCGGCCCAAATGTCACCGGCCCACAAGGATTTTCCAGTTGCCCCGTTGCCGTTGGGCCAGTTAACCATTGCATCTAATATTATGGTACCAGAGGAGCATCGACAAGTTGGAGACTGTCCAGCTACGGGTAGCACACTTTGTCTCGAACCGCTACAGAACACAGAAACTCGTCCTCCCCCCCCCCCCCCCCCAACAGCAACGAGACTATGGCAGGCAGTCCCAGGCCATAACAGCAAGAACGCAGTACAGGAACTGCTCATTCCTGCCAAAGATAACCAGGGGCTTCCAAAAAGGAACAGTTGAGGCAGCAACACTTGACACATTTGCGTCTATTGTCTCCCGCCTTCCAACCCTAGTTCCTGATACCTTCGCTGAGTAGCCCATGCATCCTGTGAAATATCCTCTTCAATACCAGGCACAGAAACATCGCAAACCCGCTCTAGATAAATAGGAGACAGAATGATCAGTACTTTGATCTTGGGCCCTCAAGATATAGAAGAATAAAATTCATTTGTTTAACATTGGATAAATTACATATAATTTACATGTTCTGGGTCTTTTATTTGTGTATTCTTCTTAAATTTAAGAACACATCTAATTACGGCATTTAGACGCATCGTCCGTTAACTTTTAATGTCAAGAAGTGTGACATTGGTGCTAGTGTTTCATAACTAACAAGTCAGAGTAGTAACTATTTAATAGAACTTGAATTTAAAGGGTGATTTACCATTACAATTTCAAAAACTTTGTACTTTTTAAAATAACATTGGCATTATTCTGGATACAATATATTTTAAATCTTTAGTGACTTACCCTTAAGCCTTAAACTTAAGTTAGTATAATTATAAGTCTATAAGTATATAATAATATAGTGAATAGTCTAAATAGTGTATAGTAATAGTAACAACTTTATTAGCATACTAATTACTTAACTAGCATAAGGGAAGCGTTATCCACACAGCTCTGTGAATAATGTTTAGCGTTATCGGCAGACCAAAATTTGCGAAAAATGCAGAGCGTTATTGTTAGACAGAAATGTTCCCATAATTACGCACATTTCTAGAAATAATTAAGATCACATTCCAAGCCGGGGTAGGGGTGTAGTTTTAAGTAGTGTAGGAGTAGGATAGATCGATCGTTAATGAGAATGGCACAAACACATCTCAAAACCGAAGTCCGAAGCTACCGGTATGCACAAGTTAAATTAAAAAAATTTAATAGGCCTAACTATAGACTATAGCCTATATTGCCTATATATTGGATATAGGACAATTAATTGTGCCTACATCTGCTCTGTTAGGGGCCAACATATTCGACCTATAGAGTGTTACTAATAGATCCAGTCAAACCTCCTACTCCTAGACATAGCTAATTTTCTGGTATTTCATATTAAATGTTATAATACCAGTAATAAAAATGGTACTGGTATTCTTCATGTAGACTCACTTTCACCCACTGTAGAGATATCTTTAAATGATGTCAAAGCTTGATAGGATATCGTTTAGTTTTTTTTAAAGCACTATGATATATCACGTAGTCCAGAAATGTTCTGTCAGAAATAGTTGACATACCGTGCAACAGTGTTATGATGAAGAGAGGTGTCTCCATCAGGCGACCATGTGAGAGACGGGGAGTGGCATATAGGCCCTACATCGATAATAACAGAATCTAATCCTGTTTATGGCTAGTATTTTTTCCTGATCCTTGAGGGTGTCCCTAAGTCTACCCAGCTCTGGCCTTAGATGGGGAAAAGTAAAGCTGACTGGTTATTGCGCTGGCCATACACTCACACTTGTAAACGCTGCTTCAATTGCCCCAAGGGAACTTTACTTCCCAAAGACTCGCAATGCATCCTACGACCAACAGGGTTCCAATTAATTTTTGTATGCTTTTTTTTTTGTATTTAGACCCATAGTTACAACGGTAGCAGTATGGCTTTTTGTTTCAATTATCAACATTTTTTTTACAAGAGCTAAAATTGTTGATGTCAATGATATTGATATGTTTTAAGTACGGTACCGGTATGTTCATTTCATTGTCATCACTACATGTTATTTCAACTATTTCTGGAGCGGCATATTGTGTCCCTACTTATTATGATACTTATTAGAAAATAAAATGGAACAAATAAAACGTGACATATTTTTTTCAGCTAAACATTAATACACAACTCTGTGATATAAAATATTTGAATAAGTAAGTTATTAATAATTATTTGTTTATTAGAGAAAAACAAATGGATTCTAAAGTCTATGAGTGGAATTATACAAAGAAAATTAAACAGTCAAAAGAGCTAAAAGTATATCACAATGTGCAGTTAGAACAGCTGTATATGATTTAAACATGGTTTATGCGGCTCATCTGCATGTCCATGTTGTTTACATTTTTTTAACGAAACTTGAATGAACATTCTAACAAAATAGATTGAAACTTATAACATAAGTAACAAAACTATATGAAAATAATAATAAAACTGTGAACAGAATAAGAAAGCTATTTGAAGAATATTATTATAATATAACACTACGAAATAACCATTAAATATTTTTTTTAAAAATGTTATTTATAAAAATGAAGCTTCCCCGAGGGGGAATCGAATCTATGTCTGCCGGGTGACGGACGGAGATACTGACCACTACACTATCGAGGAGATGTTTATATACGAACTTTGTTTTTTATATTCATAATTTAATTCATCACATTCTGCGAATAATGTCGAGCGTTATCGGCAGACCGAAATCTGTGAATAACGGCGAGCGTTATCCACACAGCTCTGTGAATAATCACTTCGCTAGCATAATGCATAATTAATAAAATAATTAAATTTAAGTTAGTTAGGCTTGCCTAATTATTTTTTAAATCATTTTTTAATTCAATAAATATGTAAATATGAAATATTATTTTGGTACTTCAATTTTAATTCATGCAAAAATTCTCATAGGAGCCAAAATGGTCAATAAATTGATCGTGGGCCCTTAAGATATAGAAGAAGAATTATTATTATTCACACTTCCAATAAAACAAATGTCCTTTCTTTTGAATAAAAATGTTTAATTCAACGCAAAAATTATTGTACATTATATTCACATTTCCATTAAATAACTTCACACTTCCAATAAAACAAATGTTCTTTTGCATTAAAACATATTTACTTCTTTTAAATTCCTCCGCTACTGTGGTGGCCAAATTTGAACAATATTGTCTAGAGTGTCGTTGAATACATTGAAACCATTTGCTGTAACACGCCGATGTAAAATTAACCCAAACATATAAGAATCGAGCATATGTCTGTGTCTGCCAGTGTTTCTCTCTTTTGCCAATTACCACGTATGTTCGATGCGTTGAGTATTGGCATTCCGGTGGTTGTTAGCACATCGTCTGAAAGCATGTATAATACCGTGTTGTTGTAGAAACAAGATACAACTGACTTCATTGTGAACTAATGCAGAAATTTTCAAAGAATTCATGGTGTCGACAGAAGCCATTGTATTTATTAACAATAACTGCATATACATAGAATAGCAGTAATGATAATTTTTGCGGTGAATTAAAATTGAAGTACCATTATTTTTTATATTTATCTATTTACATTACCTCCTTAGTAGACATTAGTAACTAATGACTAAGACTAATGTAAATAAACTATAAACAGTAATTATTTAGTCATTAATTTAATCTAAGTCTAATACATAAGTGTTAGTATTAGTTTGACCTATTCAAATTCTATTTACAATACCTGGTTAATAGTTAATTTCATATTTTGTTAAATTGAATGAATGAATTAATCAGTTAATCTTATCTGGTGATTTCTAATAATATAATATAATATCATTTAGTATGATTTTTATAGTGTCAAAAAATAACTTAGCCTGATTGGGCGGTAAATTTTGGGTTAACGGTAGGGGTTTTGCCAAGATTTGTCTCACCCTAAGCGCAGTGGCGTCACTTTGGGGAATCCCAACACTGAACTTAGGGTGAATAGACCTATTAATTATAGGACCCGAACAATATCTTATAACATTCCTGTTCTTTACTGAGCATTACTCCTGTCATAAAAGATACTGTTAATATGAACTATATTAAAGTGAAATTTTCCATTAATTTGTTTTAAAATTCAACTTACACTTTTCAAAAGAAAGGAATAAAGAAGCACATCCTTGCTGATATCCAAAGACCCAACACCAGTGAAAGAAATGACGCGCGCCAAAGGTGCTGTATTTGATTAGTTGAAAATCGAAGCAATTGTATGTTAAAACTTCGGAAACAAAAAGGAGACTACTGCTTAAATTGCATTTGGAATGCTTTTCTAGGGACTGGGGAAGGGAGACCCTAAACACCTCCCCCTAGTTTAAATACCAAAATAACAAACAAAGAGATCCTCTGGGGAGGGACCAGAACCCCTCCCCCAGTTTCAAAAAGGAAAAAAAACCTTGCATTATGTGACTACAAACATCAAAATCTGTTTAGTACGGCGCTGTAGATGGACGTTGACCCGGGAGAACCTCCATGACCTATATACTGTGGAACACATGGCCGGCCTTACCGCTAACCCAAAATCAACTTATTGGGCATTGGCATTTTCATTTACTATTACTAATAGGCACTTCGAGAAAAGCAAGGGAGACTACTTCAAAATTGGTATGGGAAATGGGTGTCGGCGCAGGAGAATCTGAGTTTTAATTTTTGGACTATGGTGCTTTTACATTAATGAAAGGACTATTTTGTCATACAAATTGTGGTATTCTTCCACATGTTAATAATAGGGGACATCTTGACCTACATCCCAACTTACTGTTGTGCCTTTTTGATTAACCTTAATTTTGAAAATTCATAGGATATATTAGGCATCTTTCCCTCAAAAATTTTTGAAGAAATTAAAAGAACATGTTTTTCAATTCATAACAAATACTGAAAAGCATTATATATTGATGTATGTGTGTGCCAATTCTCATTGATATAGGTCGTGTCTGACGTTGGTTAGGCTCGTCCCAGTAACCTGCGTTATCATAAGGTCGCTCTGCCCTATTTAGACCACGCCCCCATTTTAAGTATTTACATCAAAATGTTTAATAACTTGTGTTTTAGACCTTACATAGTAAGAGGTCGACATCAGATCACTATGGCCTTCTCTGCCACCCTTGGGATAAACATTATACTAAGTTTTGGTTGAAGCAGAAAAAAACCTAATTAGCTATGTATTGTTCACCAAGATTAAAAAATTGCAGATTAGCAGATAATTTTGCACTATCAAAAGTATGTTTTAAGGCAATAAAATGAGCAACTGAGAAACAGATATTGAATTTCCTATTACGATGAAAATGATGCCTCAAAAATTACAGTTGTGCAAAATTTTACAACTGTGTTGCCAATGTACAATAATTATTGCATTTCATATTTATTTTGTTCACCTTACTTTTAGGTGTGACATAAGTTTGTAGCATCACTATGAATAATAAAATACTTTTAAAAAAAATGATATGCAAAATTGCATGGGCTGGAAATTCAAATCAGGTCAAACACATGGCTTGCTAGTACCTGATTAGACCACTGAATGGCTTCATTTTTACACTTCATGATTTCATTTAATACAAAAGTGTAGTTTTCTGACAATGTCATAGGATTTTTGCATTATACTTATCAATTACAATAGACCTATTAGTTTTACAATAAAAATATAATAAGTTATAAGTCAGTGCGCAAAAAATAATCCCCAAATTCTATTCTACTTGTGGTCAATTCCACTTTCCCTTCCCACAGAAGGGCTTTTTGGTATTAACTTATGTTATGTCTTCTTCATTAACTTTTACCGACATCTTTGAAACAACTTCTACTTAAGAAAACTTTTAATCACCATTTTTCTATTTATTTTCAGATTAATGATCCCCAATGAGTAATAATGGATAAATTTGTTGGATTCTTTCGCCGAAATGCTGTTACTGTCACTTGTGGAAGTATACTTGTTGCTGTTCATTACATCTGGTACCAAATGCAATACGATTCTGATTTTGTGCCAAAAGATTTGCAAAAGGACAATATTAGTTTAGGCGTCATTCATCTTTCAAGGCCAAAATCTAAAACTGCCAATATTAGTGAAGAATCATAAAAAAAAACAACAACTAACTGTTGCTTGGGGGAAAGATTGCACTGATTTAAATAAAATTTGCAAAATGAATAAAAAACCTCTGCAGTAAGTATATGTACATATTGATTTGACAAATATTAAGTCAGTGACATAATTCTTTTACAATAACTAAATTTGAAATTTTGGTATATGTTACTTCTACATCTGAGGGCATCCATAAATTATATTTAAAAAATTGGAGTAGGAGGGGTGTCGTAGAAACTTGCTGGTCAGAATGTTAGTATAGGGCGGACAGTTGCAATAACATTGCAGGTATGGAACAGGGACAATGTTCAAGTACCGATGAAAATAAGACAATAAAAGCAGCTTGAGATATTGAAAATAGCAGTTTCTATGTTTCCTAAACAATGCAAAATTTTTTGACTTAATTGGTTAGGGAGGGGATCCTTGAAAGTTTGACGGTTTTGAAAAGAGAGGGGGGGGGGGGATTGGGGTGTTAAAAATGGCATAAAAATTATGGGTGTATGTAATTGTAATTAATAATAATAATAATAAAGTTTATTTAAAAAAAACACTTCATCCCCAAAGGCTCGAAGCGCGGTACAAAGTCAAGAAAAAACAAAAGCGGTACAAAGTCAACAAAAAACAAATCTATAATTTACCACATTTAAAACAAACGCAACACTACAAAAACTAATTACAAGCATACAGTGTCAAAGTCTTTCTAGCCATTTCAACCATAAGCAACACAGCCAATATGCATTAACTGGAAAATAAGGTAGACAATCATCCCAGAAGGTGTTTGCGAAATAGATGTGTCTTTAAATCGGTTTTAAAGGACTCCAGTGTCTGGTTGTTTCTGAGATCGACAGGAAGGGCGTTCCAAATTGTTGGACCAGCAAATGCGAAAGTGCGCTTTCCATAAGTCTCAAGGAAAACACGTGGTGTCGAGAGTTTGCCACTATCGGATGAGTGGAGTCGTCTAGTGGGTACATAAGGCGTCAGCAGCTCTTTTAGATAGGACGGCGCCAGGTCATGTAAGCAGCGGTAGCACAAAGTTGCGATTTTGTACTCTATGCGAGCACGCACCGGCAGCCAGTGCAACTCTCTCAGAAGTGTTTTTGCATGGTCGAACTTGCATTTGCGGAGAACAATGCGAGCCGCATTATTTGAATTTTATCCAGGAGCGTAGCTGGAAGACCCACCATGAGAGCATTGCGTGATAGCACAAATGCAGACATCAGCCTCTTTGTTGCATCAATTGTTAGGAAGGGCCTGATGTGACCAATCCTGCGCAGCTCCAGAAAAATCGCCTTGCATAGCATGTTAATATGACTTTCAAAAGCTAGTCTTCTATCTAGGCAGACACCCGGGTACCGCACTGTTTGAGCTAACTCAATACGCACACCTGAGAGAGTAATTGATGTCGTGTTATTTGCAGATTTTTGCTTCTGAGCGGTCGCGATGGGAAGTAGCTCAGTCTTATCATCATTCAATTTGAGCTTGTTTATGGTCATCCAGTGCTTAACCGACTCCATTGTCTTCTGTGTCATACTGAGCAGCTGAGGGAACTGAGAAGGGATCACAGATTGATGAAGTTGTGTATCATCCACGAACATGGTATACAACATGTCAAACTGCCTGATCTCTGCACCCAGGGGCTGAATGAGTGAAAAGCACCGGGCCTAGGACCGAGCCCTGGGGTACTCCGAATTCGATATTAGATTTCCTCAAGGTCAAGCCATTTGAAATAACTGACTGGACCCGATTAGTCAGATACGATCGGAACCAACACAAGACGGTATCAGTGAGACCGAACTTTTGTTGCAGACGCTGGAGCAGGATGCCGTGGTCGAGCGTATCGAAAGCTGCCGATAAATCGAGTAAAGACAAAATCGATACCTGGCCCTCATCACAAGACGACAGAAGGTCGTTCACCACGCGCAATAGGGCTGTCTCAGTAGAGTGATGCGCCCTGTATGCTGACTAGAATGGTTCAAACGAGTCAAACTGAGTGAGGTGATCCAGGAGTTGGTGGAGAACGACTTTTTCTAAGATTTTAGAAATAAATGGTAGATTTGAGATGGGGCGATAATTTTCCATCACATTAATAATAATAAGGAGTCTTATATAGCGCTGTACCGCAGCCTAGGGCTGGGCTCACCGCGCTGTCCATAAAAATTTTATCAAAAGAGACATAATCATGACATTAAAATAAAATACATTCATGAAATAAGGAACAGCAAAAAAAAAAAAAATTAATGGCTGCTCAACCTGACAATGAATGAGTAAGCTGAATTTGTGACAGAAAATTAAAGATAAAACAATAGAAGATTTAAAGGCTCGAGCACGTAATCACTTAATACAATGGTTGGCAATGTCCATAAAAATTTTATCAAAAGAGACATAATCATGACATTAAAATAAAATACATTCATGAAATAAGGAACAGCAAAAAAAAAAAAAAATTAATGGCTGCTCAACCTGACAATGAATGAGTAAGCTGAATTTGTGACAGAAAATTAAAGATAAAACAATAGAAGATTTAAAGGCTCGAGCACGTAATCACTTAATACAGTGGTTGGCAACTCGCAGCTATTCAAGGGAATATATGCAGCTCATTCTTTTTTTTTTTTAAAACCCATGACAGTTAAACAGTCCGTCCCTACTTGGAGCTCTCAAAATATTTACTGAGTAGTTATAATTTATAAAAATAGCTCCTTAATCAAAAAAGATTGCCAACCCTGAATTTTTTTTTTTTACTAGAAAAAGTTAGGTAAACAGAAATATAAAAGAAATTACAGTTTTTAGTCCATTTTTTAATAAGCGAGTGACTTCAACAAACTAGAGGCCCAATATCCTCTTTCTGCATCCTGAGCCACTTTACATCACTAACTTAATTACTACTAAAAATAATATGAAGAAGTGTTTTAGCTGTGACATATATCTAAGAAATGAAATACTTAAAATTAAAATGAATCCTCTTGTTTTCACAGAAAGCCTGCAGCATTTTTTCGTTTAGCCAGTTGGTGTAACAAAAATAAGTTTTTATCACTTGTAATGTGCATGAGTGGAGCCATAGTTATTAGTTATTTAATCCCAAAAGACGTTGCACCAACTGCAAGTGAAAGAGTGAAATGGAGACAGGAAAGGGTGGATCTAGATTTGAAAAAAGAAAACTAGTTTGTGTGTGCGTAATGTGTGGTAAGTACCCATTCTGTTTATTAAGTATTAATCTTTGTTTATTAATGCCAGTAGTTATTGTGACTGAAATAAAATTAAAATTTTGACCTCTTCATGTTGTTCTGAAAGTCTGTTTGAGTTGTTTAAAAGTAAAATAAATTAATGGTAAAACTAATATAATGTTTGTTTTTATCATTTTTTAAAAAGTGAATTCTCTTTGCCAACTTTGAAGTGTGCTTTCTTTGTTTGTTTGATTTTTTTACTGTTATTTTTACTACACCACAGTACATTTAACTTTTCTATTAAAATATTTCAACCATTTGAAATTGTAACAAGTGAACAAGAATTTACAAAAACATATTTGAGCCCCCCTCAGTTACAATAAATGTTTACAAAAAAGTAAAAATTATTAGTTATTTCTAGTTTTTGTGGAAAATAATAATTGGTGGTAGTCCTATTTATGTGACATTTTAAGTATTATACTGTATACATTTCTTTTAATGTAATGGAAACCATTCAGTAGTTATTTATTATACCACTTTCAGTTGTTCAGCTTATTAAAAATGTCATGTCTCTGCTGAAGGTTGATGATCTTACAAATGGCTCATATAGAGAAACTTCAGATGTCCAGTTTGGTGTTGAATGGCGCAAGTTCTCCTGAATCCCAGCAAGCAATAGACAAACTTTTGAAACTTGTGACATCTTGTGCTGGACCAAGAGGTAAATTTCACCTCCTACGCAACAACTGTGGAGGTCATGTGACCTGTACATCCTCATGTTCCCGCCTTCTGCCTGCTTTATCTATTACACGGACTGAGGTCAAACTGATTATCAGTTCTGTACAGGCTCATCTGAAACAGCACCACGACTGCGGACTTTTCATGGCTTGCGTTTCTCTACATCTCATTCGGTCTTCTGTTGGAAAAGGAATCCATGTTCCAACATTTAGTTCTTTGTATGAGCTGTTTGTAAAACAATTGTGTGACTATTTGGCATCACCACACTGTACCGTGTGTGTGACAGCAGACTTCACTGACCTACAAGTGTTACTAGCATATGTAAGAAGCATTATTTTATCCAAATCATTTCTGACTCTGAATGAGAAGACATGTGATAGTCTGTGTCAGTTGATTGTGTCAGCTTTTGTTGAAACCATACCAGAAGATTCACGAAAGATTCGTCATTCTGACGGGATTCAGATTTTAGGAATAGACAAAATGCATGTGAGAAATAGCCGATTTGTTCAAGGGCTTCTACTGGAATATCCTGAAATGCCTGTGATTCAAGGAAGTGTGCCTTTAAATCTAAAAACGTTGACAATGAAGGAAGTTGATGGCCGAGAGTGCAACCTACAACCAGATAATTATGTTAAAGTGGCTTTGATGACATGTTCTCTGTCTGGGGATGCAGAAGAAATTATTGATGCAAACTATGAAGTGGAGAAAGATGTGTATGAAAATCTGGATCATATGATTTTGAACAAGATGGAAAGTATGTTTGAAGAGTTTGACAAATACGATGTGGGCTTGGTTCTCTGCCAGAAAGTGATTCACCCCAAGCTCAAGGGTAGACTGAGGACCATGGGTATACTATTTGTTGAACGCCTTGGTTCACATATGATTCCTTACCTACAAGACCTTACAGGTAACTAAAGTCAATTAAATTGTGTGGGTGTTGGTGGTAGGTTTGGCAATTTACCCATAAAACCGAAATGATGATTAACTATAGAGCGTGAATTGCTGTACACCCTATTCCAATGAAAAGTGTTGGCAAAATAAATAACAAGGAAATAAAATAAGGAAAGGGCATCAGCCATTTGAAGCTTACAAGAAGTTTAAAAATGTATTTACATAACTGGACCTATCAATTCCAAGTATATTAAAAGTAAATACCTTATGTCATTTTTTTATAACTTTTTGAAAATGGTAATGGAACATGCAGTTTAAAACAAATAATTCTAAATTGTAATAATTTTTTGTTAAATAGGTCAGTAAGCAAGTGATATCTTTTTAGAGTCTCCTCCTTCTTTGACTTTTTCAACTCCCAGTGGAGCTTAGGTCACTAATAACAATATCTTTCCACTCCTTGCAATCTTCTCTAACTCTTCCCAAATCTTAAGTACATCCTTGTCCATCCCCTCTCTCTCCCCCCCCCCCTTTTTTTTTATGTCTTACCTGTCCTCTTTATCCTTGCTCTTTATGGATGGAAAAAATAATTTTTTTTTTATTTTTCAACTCCCAGTGGAGCTTAGGTCACTAATAAAAATATCTTTCCACTCCTTGCAATCTTCTCTAACTCTTCCCAAATCTTAAGTACTTCCTTTTCCATCCCCTCTCTCTCCCCCCCCCCCTTTTTTTTTATGTCTTACCTGTCCTCTTTATCCTTGCTCTTTATGGATGGAAAAAATAATTTTTTTTTTTTTTCCTGTTGCAGGTGCAAATTGTATTCGATCTTTTGTTGTGTCAACAAATTTCAGCGAATTTTTTGGTCGGGTCCAGTCTGTCCAACATATCATTGAATGTGATAAGAGTTATATACAGTTAACCCAGCCAAAATCTTCAGTTGGAACTCTGGTCCTATGTGAACTTTGGGAGGAAAGACTTTTGGAGTTGAAGGTATTCATTGAGATAGAAATTCATTGATTTATCTTTGTGCAATTGAATATTCTATTTTGAAATATCTTAAGGCTGAAATTAGACAGAGATTGGGCACTAAGGAAGGGTATGTTACTCTTGGAATCAAATCGAGCACCTGCAAAAGAATTTTAAAAAATTTTCAGTGCCATGAAAGAAACTACAGTGATTAATTACATTTTAAAATCTCCAGAGTAGCGTTAGGTCAGCTCTTTCTGGCCTTCTTTCACTTTCTAGAGAACCAAGACTTCTTGCTGGAGGAGGGTGCTGGCAGATTCACTGCTCCTATCATCTCAACATGATGGTGAGTATTTACATTGATTGCTAGTTATCATTACTGTATATTGTTAATACATAGCTCTGGGTGTGTGTGTGTGTGTCTGGAGTGGGTGAGGGGGTTGGGGGCTCTGGATTGTTTCTCTTAGATATGAAAACAACAAAGATGTTCACTATTGAGATGGGATGTACAGGCAGTCAGTTGTTTGAGATGGGATGTACAGGCAGTCAGTTGTTTGAGATGGGATGTACAGGCAGTCAGTTGTTTGAGATGGGATGTACAGGCAGTCAGTTGTTTGAGATGGGATGTACAGGCAGTTTTGTTGTTGTGAATTTGGCCTATTATAATTGTGATTAAAATTTTTATCTCTGCAAAGATCATTGAAATGTTTTTTTAGGACGTGTATTTTCTTGTTATCCTCAGGTTCTTAACAGACTGCATCAATTATCGAAGGAAAAAAACTGTTCAGAGGCCAGTATAATCTCTGCTTTGACCACATTTAGATCCAGCCTTCACCACTGGGTGCATTCTTTGGGAGCAGCACAACATGACCTGGCAGTGGATCCATTATTTCATCACTGCTGGGTTCTGCCTCCGGTGGATGACAATAGCTCTGATACTGTAACATGCTGCTGTGGGTTGAAGTCAGCTCCCCAAGAACTAGTGTCAGAGTTTGAATTAATCTCTCATACACCCCCTCTCTATCTGAAAGAATCTAAAGATACACATGTAATAGATAATGGTGTGTCTTGTAGAACTATCTTAGATCATTTTACAGCATCCACTCAGGCCCTCAGTAAAGGTGTTTTTATTGCTAACTTGGTGTCATCCATTGACAAATTCATAATTGATAAAAATTAACTATCATAAACCTTTGTGAGAAGGTTTATTAGGAAATTATGCAAGGAATGCATTTTTACTCCTAAAATATAAGAATTGTTTCATAGTTTAAATTAACTTATATAAAACTCATAAATTATCTTATATAAAACTCATTTGTTTCATTTATTGTAGGTGTAAACATAAGAATAGGAGCATTTTAATATTTCTGTCTGAAATTTGGTATATTGTAATTTTAAAAATAACAACCTGAGTTTATTATAATGTGTATAGTATTGTGAAGATTTTATTTTCCTGGTAGAGCCTTTTCATTTTTGCAGGTTTTATTAAATTTTAATTTGTTTCCTGCTCAGTTTCTCAGACAGAATTTTTATTTTTTGTTCCTATAAAAGTGATGCACTATTATAGAAAGTCAAAATGAAATTGTTGCTCTAAATTTATTTATAGTTCTGATTTGAATCAAATGCCTTGTAAAATGTATGAAAAGGTATGTGCTGTTGATCATAACTTGGGATGAATAAAATTAATCTGTCCTAAATGATGAGTGATTGAATTGAAAAAGAGATTAAGTAATGTTTAAGAAGTAATCTCGTCAAAACGTGGTCGTATGTTTTAAAGGTATTAAGGGGGAGAGGCTGCAATCAGTTTAAGTAAAAGGAAATTAGTGAAACAAAGTATTGTAAAACCTGAATAAAGGACAATATTCCTCTTGCTGTTCTCTCAGATACTACATTGCAGCTAAGCGTTTTTTAGTGTTGTTTGGTCGCTGAAGAAGGCTTCTGGCCGACACTTTCAATGTTTTGTTATGTCCTTTTTTCCCCCAGATTTTCCTATACTTTTTTCACTCATTTCCTTTGTATTAAACATTTTTAAGTTTCCTGATTTTAGAAATCGAAATGCTCAAAGATTTCTTTAAAAATCTAACTTTTCTGACTTGATAATTATCAAATGGGGACAAGCATTCCATGGTTTGGAAGGCTGGTTTTAGACTCGGGACAAACATATATACGGTGAAGGTTTGTGTCTGAGCCAAGCCAAAATATTAACTGGAAATTCAGTCTTGTCAACAAACATGACCCAGACTCAAAAGTCTAATAACATAGACGTCACTTCCACGGAAGCTTATCTATAAGCTAAGTTGCATAATATAAATGATCAGTGGAGTGGTAGCAACAAAAATAATAAATAATAGTTTCATTTATTATACTATACACTGCATAATTCATGAAAAGCTACATATGTATTGTAGAACATCACAATAGTTTATTATAACACAGTTTTCACAGCTTGCGAGAGAAAAATAAATATAAAAGGCTGTTGCTAATTAAATTACAAAAAGTAGTATAAAGATGGGACTAAATTAGTAGCATGGGTATTGAGATCATGCGGTGGGTTCTGGGAAGGATAGAAAAGTGAGCAGTGTTTTTGTAAGGGTGGTGAAAGACAGTGGAATGTTCATTACTGTATTTGAAAAGAAAAAATGTATTCTACTTGTACTGTCTACAATACAGGTTTGTCAAGATATTTAGAAACATAATGGAAGGGAAATAAACTTAACTGCTTTTTATATGATCATTAAGACAAATCATGTGTTCTGTACATTACAAATTACATGTAAACATTGTATTCAATGTTGATTACTAATTTAAAATCATAAAAAAATACTACATTGTTCCGAGTATAGGTCCCTCCTGATTATAAGCAGCAGCCTTAAAGTTTGTGCTATTTTACAAGCATTTCATTATGTAAATCTTTTGTTGTTGCAAAATCAGGTCTGTTGGCAGCACCCTTTAGTTTTAAGACTTACATTAGGGGGAAAAAAGTTCAGCCTACACTCTGAACAATAGGGTAAATTAAACAGAAAACTCATAATACATGTACCATATATCAAAATATGATATTCAAGACAGCTTCTAAATATTTTTCATAAGGAAAAAAAATTCCATTAAATGTATTGTTTGAGTCAATATGTACTTTGTTTGTCCTCACCCCACCATCACCTATAAACTGTGGGGTTAATCAAAAACACTCTATTAACAACTGCTTCAATGTATATTCAAAACTGTGATCAGAAAGACGCTAAAAATATATCTATTATTTTCTGTATTTTTAAAATTGGCAGTGAACAAATTAAGGAACATGATTGTAATTATGCAGGTTATGAGCATTTTACTGTTAAGCTCCATCTCAGAATTATTCTGTCATTTATTTATGCTTGTTCCATGATTGGCAACTGATATGAATTAAGTTGCACCTTAGCTCTGACAATGGTTTTCTTTACTTTATGTAAACATTTTACCAGCAACAAGTTATAGATTCTTAAAAAAAAAAAAAAGTTTCAATTATCAGAACTTTCAGCTATACTACTGTTACAAAAAATATTTATAGCATTCAAGTACATTTGAACTTAAGATAACCTCCAAATCCATGCAAAAGTAGGCCACAGCGCTATGTAATATAATGATATAAATGTGACTATAAAAAAGCATCTAAAGTTTAATTAGCAAATATTTACACATGCATTTTCTATTCATAAAACAATTGTAACAATGGGCTACATTCAATATTGGCATCTGGTATTGGTATAGAATTTTACTTGATATAGGTACACCACAAAATAGTGTACAGACAAACTTCAATAAAACCCATAGCATTGTCAAATGCAATCAAGTTAAAATTGCTTGAGATATCTGTGTATCCACTATCCACAAGAATAACCATGTTTCTTTAATTTGAAACAAGATCTGTAAAGTCCAATGGCATGATTCAATAAAACTCACAAATTATTGTTACACTCTATGACATGTACTTTGATTACTTTTAGAATACTTTTTTACTGAAATCCATTGGTAAGAACAACCAACCACCCCCTAACCCCTCTCAAAATATATGAGATAAAGGATTCTTAAATTTCCTTCTGCTAACTGTTGTATACAAGAGAGAAACTCCACTTATGTTGACAGTCTTGACAAGAACGGTAAATACTGGAGCAAGCACAAGGTTCTCGTTACCAAATTTGAATGTGAATTGAAACACAATCTGTTGCTTTCATGACTGACCATTGATGTAAATATTACAAATAGTTATCAACTGAAAACAGTAATTTAAAGTGGGACTAGTCTTATTTTATCCTAAGTGACTCTTAATATAAGTTATAATTTCTTCATCTGATATACTCATTTATTTCCTTGAGCTAAATGCATGATCACCCGCAGTTATATACATTTAACTAAATCTTAGGCATATGTTAAAATATCAATTATTACACAACTTTCGCAGCAATTAATTGTCCCTAAAACATACAACTGTAGACCACCATAACTTTCATGAAGTGCACATGCAACAATAGCACAACCAAATAGGGAGTCTGAAATTATCTTTGCATGAATACTATAATCAAACATACAAAAATAAACATTTAATTCTTAGCTGTGTACAACACTGGACATATTCAGGCACGGCATGAACGGAAACTTACAACATTGCTGAATATGACAACTTAAAATGATGAACAATACTTTCAAGTAATTGAATGCCAAGGTCAGTCCAGTCATCTGCCATAATTAAAAAGCTTTCACTGACAGTGAACTCAAGGTAACCTCCAACACAGTTATGAATCTCAAATTTTGCTCCATAATTTCATTACATTACACATTCCAATGTATCCCTCGTTAACTCTTATATATATATTTTTTTTAAAAAAAAGCTTGTTGGTGCAATCTGACACACCATTGTATCCAAAGACGGTTAGGTTGGTGATCACATTATGGAACATAACTACAGAAAACACTTATTATCACTGACACAGTCCATTCTGCATTTAAGATTGTTCAATTAAAATAGTATCACAGTAGCCTATATCGTACACAATCTTATATTAATATTTATTGAACACATGTTCACTCATGTTTATTTCAATCGAAACATAAAACCCCATCAAGACTAATTTAGTTTACTGTCTCACTCATGTTACAAGATCATTAAGAAATTTAAGGTATGGAGGGAACTGTGACCCTCCATTACCTTTTATGTTTAGTTTAGCACATGGGTGTGTAGATGTATAAACACTTCATTGAAATTGAATATAATTTTTTAAGCTTAAGAACTTTTAACCCCAAAATTCTAACAGGTTTTTAAAATAAAATTCTCTCAAAAATCTTTTTAAAACTTTCAAAAACTGTTGGCACTATTTATAGTCAGATCAAGCCAGTTAACTCAATATATAGTTGAAATGAAATGTAATGTATGAAAGAGAAAGTTTAATTAAATATATTGATGAAAACTATAAGCCAATACAACCACACATTTGTCAACTTGAAACGTAGACAGTGCTGAACTAATTAGAACTGTATCAGTGGCAATCTGTTGTAAAAGAAATATTACAAAATTAGATTGATTTCCTTTGGGGAAAGAGAAAATGACAATATTAGATTGTGTTTCTTTGAGATAATAGAAATATCACAATATGAGAGAGTGTTTCTTTGGGATAAGAGAAATCTTACAATATTAGATTGAGTTTCTTTGGGATAAGATAAATATTACAAAAACAGATTGTTTCTTTGGGATAAGAGAAATATTACAATGTTAAATTGTGTTTCTTTGGGATGAAAATCTAGATCAGGGGCTTTTAACCTTCCCTATATTATCACTCACTTAAACTCTTGGACACACAAATCAATCCTTGTGAAAGACTAATGGTTGTTAAGGTGAGTAGCAGTCTTCAAACTAATATTTTTTTTAGATTAGATGGATTGTAGTTAAAGGGCCATCTTTAATTCTCATCTCAAATTAACCTGATACTTTGACCTATAAAATGGACACTTTGTAAGACTTAAATGATTTTAACAATTTCCACACCTCTCTTTTGCTATTGTCCGTTGTTGGTGTATATGAGCATTTGAATCAACCACTCACTACTCTACAAGTAGGTCTATTGAATAATAGATTTTTCAAATATTGCTTTCACTAATTGAATAAATTTTTTAAACTTTTAGGCTTCTATTTTCAAATTTAAAAAAATAATACAAATTAATATATTTTCTGACATTTCATTGATGTTGAAGGATTTAAACGAAAATGGCTTAGGCTAAGCGATAGACAACTTCTACTGTCAATAAATAGGCTGATTTAACACGTGTTATCTGCCCTAGATCTTCGTGTGTTGTACATTAAATTCCATCCTCTTTTTCATTTTTTTTTTTTTTTTTTTAGTAGTAGGCCTAAGTCAATGGCGCGATGTGACTGATCCCGACGGTTGCGTAGTGTTTGTTTATCAAGTCGTGTCACGTGTACTTGCTGCCGATTCTCTCCAGGATCCCGACGGTTGCGTAGTGTTTGTTTATCAAGTCGTGTCACGTGTACTTGCTGCAGATTCTCTCCAGGATGTTGGACATTGTCAGGTCGGCGTCCTCTGTGCACTGGATCTCGGCGTGGATCCCTCTCATCTTATTTCGCAGGGCCTGCTTGCTGCTGGTGTAGATCATCTTCTGTTTGATGGTGGCCGTGTCAGGACTCCTGCGCCACAGAATGCAGACGTGTTAAAAGTATCATGGACTCTTTAGAAATGAATACGCAATACGGATTTAAATGTAAGGGGGGAAAAAAAAACCCACCAAAACAACAACCTTTATTGTTGACAAGGGGGAAACAAATCCCACGTCATTTTCAAAACCCTGTTAGTGTTAGTAACCAAAAAGGCTAACAACTCCGGTATAAATTTGGCTTCGTAACATTTTCCCTTTGTATGAAAAAAATAAATAAATAAATAAAATGCATATGCTGGACATATAGGAAAGTAATTTTTTGTAAATGTAAAATTTGGCACCCCGATACATTTAGGCACAAACTTAAGTAACTTGAGTCTAAAAGGCTGTGCACATCATAGGCGTGTCCAGTGACGCCACTACCGCCCTTAAGGGTCACACCATGAGCCGTCGCATGACTTTTGAAGGCCCCCCCCCCCCTGTCACTTTTCGCTTTTGCAGCCACCTGCATTCAAGTTGACGGTTAATCTCCCCCCCCCCCCNNNNCCCCCCCCCCAGCATCGCATCTTTAAATCTATGTTACCCATGCAGCCGCGGGGCGGGGGGGGGGGTAGCAGGGCCCACGCGAAGGCTCTGGTCACACCCTAACAATAATAAGCAAATGGTCTAAATGATAATAAATTATGCTTTCCCAGGGGAAATTTTGTACGAAGCTGTTAACTTTAGTGAATTATTTTATTCTCAGCTCTTCTTGCAAGTCACGTTTGACCACAATTTCCGCTACACAAAACTGAAGTGTCATAAGTGATTACATCTTCCTGATAACTTCCTTGTACTTTAATTGATATCAAACTCTTTATTTACCGTGCCGTACACAGAGAATTAACACTAACTGTTCAGCCTGTAAATATATATAAATATATAATAATAATAATAATAATAAAGTTCATTTCAAAAACACGCTTCATCCCCAAAGGCTCGAAGCGCGGTACAAAGTCAACGAAATACAAATCTATAATTTACCACATTTAAAACAAAAGCAACACTCCAAAAACTAATTACTAGCATACAATTGCAAAGTCTTTCTAGCCATTTCAACCCCAAGCAACACAGCCATTATATATATATATATATATATAGGCCTATATTTTAACTTAAGCTTATTCTACCCTTTTGACCTACAGGATGATACTGGCGTGCAGTGTCAGAGCTTTTAACATAAACATATGTTGAATTCTGTATCGCCTAAACACAGAACTTACATTAGGAGGAGTTGCTCGACTCCTGGGACGGCATTGTTGAGAGAGATGTTAAGACAAATATTTTTACATTTTGAATTAAAAAAAAAAAAAAATTAAACCAAACTCTCTGGGCCTTTATGAAAGAAATGCCGGACCACAGGAAGCCGCTGCAGTACACAAGTTTTGTTGCTAATTATTTTTATTTTTTAATAAACATATGTTTATTTCTGTATCGACTAAACACAGAACTTACATTAGGAGGAGTTTCTCGACTCCTGGGACGGCATTGTTGAGAGAGATGTTAAGACAAATATTTTTACATTTTGAATTAAAAAAAAAAAAAAAATTAAACCCAACTCTCTGGGCCTTTATGAAAGAAATGCCGGACCAGAGGAAGCCGCTGCAGTACACAAGTTTTGTTGCTAATTATTTTTATTTTTTTCATGTTCATTTGATCATCTGATTCATCTCTCACGACGACATCCCACCTCAAAGCTTTTTTGGACTGTACGCAGCAGGGGCGTAGAAATGTGCCTTTGTGCCATTAGTTGAATAGGATTTCCAAATCGAAAAAAAAAGTCTTATCGTCTACATATTTTCATTCATAAGAAAGCAATTATTATGTAGCATACAACACTACTAGTAAGTTTCCGCCATTTCCTGGAAATTAAATTTATGGGACGAATGTATAACATAACAAAAAAAAAAAACTAGATTTTTCGCTAATTAATGTCAAATTTTCAAACAAATTCAGAACCATTCGCTTTAGTTTTTCCACCAAGAAGACTTTACAAATATACATTAGAAAAATGGAGAAATAAAAAAAAGGGATTTCAAGAGTTTTCTAATGGCCAAAATGATAATATCATTATTTACTATATTATACATTAAACTGCTATTTATTTAGAAAGTGAAATCTTATTATTTATTGATAAGAAATATTTGTTTAGTCCAGCTTGGATGTAACAGTTGTCCACTTAACCAAAGTAACAACACCAAGTTGACCCCGCCGAGTGCACCTCAACAAGCGTAGCCCACCAAGGCGGCCAAAGTTAACCACAACTTTGCCACACTAAGTTAACTCCACCAACCACATCAAGCTAACCATTACAAGCTTTAAAAAAAATGTAAACACATGCTAGGCTTCAGGCTAGGTCGCCGTGATTATCCTGGGGAAACACTCATTAACCGGTTTTTAAGTGAAAACTGAGTACTTCCGGTTTCAGGGCCTTGCTGATAGAGATCTTTATCCCAAGTGAGATGTAACTGAAAGAATTGAAAGACCCACATGCCCACCAGCCACTATCTAGCAAGCGTGTCTCGTCACTGAACAGAGGCGGGGCCCCCCAAAATAAAATCACTGGATCCTTAATTATTGTACAGGCGTAGGAGATCACTTACGGGACATCTCAATTAAACAAACCCCCTTAAGGCATGCCTTTTGGTATAAATCCTTTTCCCAATGAAATATATATCGAGCGATGGAAGTTGGGCTGAAAATTTGAAGGGAAAAAAAAATGCATACAATTAACGCACTTTATAAGAATCCAAATTAGTGCCCCTCCACCCCCTCCCCCCCCCCCAAGGCTCGCAACCTCACATTTTTTTCACGCCCCTGAAATAATATATAACTACCCACCCGTTTTCCCACCGCATTTTTATTGTACCACCTATTTCAAAAAAACAAAAAA
>CAXITT010000019.1:2066467-2087196 GCA_964033795.1 Lymnaea stagnalis
AAAAAAAAAAAAAAAAAAACCAAAAAAAAAAAAAAAACCAGGATAACTGGTTTAGAACCGGATTCCTAAAACCAATAAAAGGAGGAAGAAAAAAAAACAACAACAAACAAACAATGATGTTAATAAACATCTCTTGTCTAAACCCAACACTGTCTCAGATGACATATTGACATACTCAGATGGTGGAGAAAAAAAAATGTTGCATAATTTAGATCAGGAGTGAAACCGTTCGCGTGCCTCATGTCATTATACTTTATATTAAGATTTTAAAATCCACACCCACTAAAGGGTATATATAGAAAAAGGGATATCTTCTTAATGCACCTAAGGAAAGGCTAATTCACGGAACAGAACAAAACTTAACCAATGTCATATCATTGGATCTTCACGTATCTTTTTTTAAATTTTAAATTGATTTTTGTTTCAATTGAAAGAAGAAAGAGTACATTTAAAAAGTTTATTTGTGATAAATCGGGCATCCACGGGGGCCGGATTATTTGACGCGGAGGGCTGTGCATGCGGTCCAGCGGGTTGGTCACCCCCTGACTTAGCTAGTGTAGGCCCCCCCCCAGTGACTGTTTCTTTTCCCCGGGTCCACGTACACATGGTTCCACCACTGCCACGTTCAAGCTTTTTTTAAATTTTTTTAATAGCTTAGACTAACTACTTTTGGATGACGGTCCGCTTATTAATCAACGCTCAACACTTAAACACTTAAACACTTAAACACTTGATGAGCGTCGCTTCGTTTAGAACCAACACCCCCCCCCCCCCCCCCAAAAAAAAAGTATGAACTACATGTCAATCAATTGAGCTTGTCATGATCATTGTAAAGCCTTTCTTTTCAAACATTGCGGCTAATCAAAACGATGATGCAACTACACAAGATAAATATTGTTGCGTGTTATCGCGTTTAAACGATGGACAGGTGAGCGAACAGTCCGATTCTTTTGATGGAACATGGTAGCTTAGATCTTGAGTGAGACGATTGATGGGACGCTGTGTACCATAGAACTTGATAAAGAACTTGAATGGGATGATTGATGGGACACTGTACTCTGTACCATAGAACTCGATGAAGGCTGTGTTTGAGCCGTGTCATGAGCTGATGAAAGTTCTTCTCAACAGTCATGTCAACGCCGAGCCAGCGGGGAAAACCTATCACTGACGTCATTGGTAGCATTGCAATATGACTAAAAGCGCTGCTGTAATTAATGCGGCCCATCATCATGAAGAAAGTTACTGTCATCTTACATGAAGGACATGAGACCCACTGGCTTACATGCAGGACATGAGACCTGCTGGCTTACATGCAGGACATGAGACCCACTGGCTTACATGCAGGACATGAGACCCACTAGCTTACATGCAGGACATGAGACCTGCTGGCTGGCTTGCTCGCAGGAAATGAGACCCACAATCTTACACACAGGAAATGAGACCCATTAGCTGATATACAGGAAATGAGACCCATTAGCTGATATACAGGAAATGAGACCCACTATCTCACACAGGAAATGAGACCCATTAGCTGATATACAGGAAATGAGACCCATTAGCTGATATACAGGAAATGAGACCCATTAGCTGATATACAGGAAATGAGACCCATTAGCTGATATACAGGAAATGAGACCCACTATCTTACACACAGAAAATGAGACCCATTAGCTGATATACAGGAAATGAGATCCACTATTTTACACACAGGAAATGAGAACCATTAGCTGATATACAGGAAATGAGATCCACTATCTTACACACAGGAAATGAGACCCATTAGCTGATGTACAGGAAATGAGACCCACTATCTTACACACAGGAAATGAGACCCATTAGCTGACATACAGGAAATGAGACCCACAGAAGCGGTCCACGGTCTAAAGCCGTCACGTGACTTTTGGAGGCCTTCACCCCTTTTTCAGTTGTGCGCCCGCTGCATTGAATTTTAAGTTGATTGTTCAATTATTTTTCTCCACATCATAATATTGTGATCCATTAAGTATCCCAGCGCCCCCCCCCACTGCAGCCCCCGGGGTGTCAGGGCCCACACCACGGCCCTGGATCCCAACCCTCCGAAAAGGGATGCATGATCTACTAGCCCAGTGGGTACGGTAGCGGGTAGGGAAACTGTTTTAAAATGTATACGTACCATAAAAAGAACGCCAAGCGTTCCTGTGGGATGTCATTGTGCATGAATCGAACATCAAAAACTGCATAGCGACATTGTCTCTTGGCTTCTGCTTGTTTTAGTCTGGCTACGAAATCTGAGTATGTTTTATCTAAGAAAGTAAAAACATAAACTATGTCAGATTAAACCATGGAAAGATAATGCTTGTGTGCTAATACCGTTGGAATAGGACTCAACCCTCTAGTGTGGAACGACGCATATATCAACGAATATTAAGAAAAAGAGCCAAAATAAAAATTATAAAAAAACAAAAACATTATAGACCTTCTAAAATTCATTTAAAAAATAATTACAGGATATATGATAATTTAATTTTAATTTCCTGAACATTTTTGAAATGATTTATCATTATTATTATTGATTAGTCATCAAGGTCCTAAAGAGATTAATGGGGTCCAAGTTTTAACGGTAACTTTAAAAAAAAAAACGTTTGCTTAATATTACTATTTTTAGACAATGTTTCATAAAACATGTCTTCTAACAATGTATTTCAGCAAATATAAAGCAGTAACAATTTTTATGGTAAAACGTTTCGTGAAATAAAGTTGTAAACACGTTTTCGTCTAGGTCCAGACCCACTGTACTGACTCAAATTAACGTAAACCGAACAGTTGTTGTGAGATGGACGAAACAGTATACCCGGGTTATAGATCTTTCTGCCATTTAATGATATTGGCCAAAGTGTAAGCCCGGATGTTCTATTCATAGATTGCTGCCATTAAATGGCAAACCCTGTTGGAAAAAAACTAAATGTAGGCGGTGTCCACAGGGAAAGCTACTATGTTTTACAAAAAAGCCGGACGTACCTCTTTTGCGTTGTATCATTTTATCGGAAGCACTCAGTGAACATGACTAATCTTTCAAGGATATATTATCTCATGTTTATATTATATATTCAAACGATTTATTAGCAGTATCTCGTGTTGATTATCAACCGTTGCCTAGCAACTTATCAACAAATAAACGCAATGAAAAAAATATAATTAATTACGATTTAATTATGACGAGAGGTCAATTCTAATAATGTAGCCTTACCACAAAATTGGTGTTTGAAAGATACCCTTATGTTTTAAATTATCTTTTATCTTGTTGTAACCGGGTCAGGTGTAAAAGAATGTAAATCAAACGATTTTTCGAAAATCATCAGAAAATATATAACATGTACCTATACACTTTTTTTATTTATTTATTGGGGTTTTAATTCACTGAGAAAGGCCGGATATCCAGCGTTTAACATAGGCCTAAGGCAGTGTTTCCCAACCTTTTTGTGCCATGCCCCATCTAAGCCTTTCTAAAAATTGTATGCCCCCCCCATATATCATCGGCCTATACATAATTTTAATATTAAAAAATAGAGTTGTTCACTGAAGAAACTCAAATTATTTTTACAACACTTTTAATGAACGCTTATTTTAAATTGAGACTTAAACGATTCTCCTTTTAAAATACAATTCAAGACGGCTCATTTTTTATAATTTCCCCCCTAAACAATCAAATTGCCCCCCCCCCCCGCCCGTGGGGCTTGAGCCCCACGTTGGGAAACAGGGGCTTAAGGTATGGCTCTTAAAAATAAAATTTAAAATAAAATTCAAGACGGCTCATTTTTTATAATTTCCCCCCTAAACAATCAAATTGCCCCCCCCCCCCGCCCGTGGGGCTTGAGCCCCACGTTGGGAAACAGGGGCTTAAGGTATGGCTCTTAAAAATAAATAAACAATGAAATCACCGAACCGAAGTAGGCTGGCTAGATACGTGGCAACGCCACACACCGTCTTACAAGCCCTGCGTACCTTGTAGGGAGAGTTATTATGAATGTTATTTCACCTTTCCTCATCTCATTCTTTTCTCATATAATCGAATATTTGCTTAACTTATCTTGTTTCATATCATTTCTAATTTCATCTAATTTTTTATAATCTAATCTTATATCACCTTATCTCTTCTTATTATCTCATTTCATCCTTTTCATCTTATTTTAAATTATATTATCTTATCTTATCTCATGTTATGTTAGCTTATGTTATCTCATCTTAGCTCATACTGTATTGTTTCGTATCACCTAATCTTATTTTACAGTAAAAAATATGGTGCTGCTAAAAGAACTAAGAAATAGGACTCACCGTGCCCTGCCTTTTCCTCAACAATGATTGAGCGGAGGTCTTCGCTGACCCTGTAGATGATGTATAACCACTGATGCCCCATTTTGATTTCGTCATAGACTCGCAAACACTCGTCTGCCACTGCCACACCTGACGCCTGCAAGAATTATAGTAATCACAGATTTAATGGATATGGTTTTAAATAAAAATTGTGTACGAACATCATAACGGTGACGTCATTTGCCAGAGCCGAGATTTTCAGAAGGTCTGTTTTGTCAACTCCGGGTCTACCCTATCCTATACTGACATATGCCACTTGGGTAAAATAGGTCCTATAAAAATTTTTTTTTTTTTTTTTAAAATCGTTGCGACTGTTGATTGTCTCCGATTAGCTGGGTCAATTTTAAGCAAGATCGCTGTTATCATAGTGACACATGGCATGATGGCCATGGATCATGGATGGCTGAGCAAAGAAATGCAAAAAAAAAAGGGATCCTTTACCCAGGAAGGCGGCGGATGAGATTGCTAGTATTCAACATGGCAGCACTAGGCTATAGAATCACGGGGCCTTTGAGCGCTTAAGACTTGGTGTCATGGGATGTACCGACTATTATACCGACCGTCACAGCCTTCAAAACTGCACTCAAAACACGTCTCTTCAAACTCGACTATCCTGAGTGATTCCCACCTCTGACCGAAAAAAACCGAAGAGGCTGGGTGTCGTCCATGACGCGACATGTAAATAGTTTTTAATAGACATTTGTTTTGTTTTCTTTAATTAATGTATGTTAATAAATTTTTAAACATTTTTTATTATGTCTTTTAAATTGCATGTACAGCGTGGTGAGCCCAGCCCTAGTATGGGGTACCACGCTATATAAAACCATTTATAATAATAAAATGGTATGTGAACAACTAGTCTCCTGCTATATTAATGGTGCTGTCTATTCTGTATGCAGTGCATACCATAATGTAGTCTGTGCACATGGGCGCCCGCAGAAAGCTTTCTAGGGGGGGGGCAAACAATCGATTAACTTTCCAGAATAATGTAGTCTGTGCACATGGGCGCCCGCAGAAAGCTTTCTAGGGGGGGGCAAACAATTGATTAACTTTCCAGTTGGGGGGGGGGGCAAACAATTTTTAGTAATGTTTTAATGTAGTTTTAATTTACTGTTGCGTATTTGTATGGTTAACGAACGGACAGGACATCAGCTTAGTTACTTTCTCTTTATTTTCTATTTACTTTAATACATTTTTTGTCTATTTTGTCTAAAAAAAATTTATCCAATCAATCCAGGGGGGGGCAAGCGCCCCACCTTGCCCCTATCTGCGGGCGCCCATGTCTGTGCATAGTCTGTTTTGTATTCTGTGCATAGCTTGTTTTGTAATCTGTGTTATTTTGTTATGTTGTCTGTGTCAAATTTGTTATGTAATGTGTGTATGGTCTGTTTTGTAGTCTGTGTATATTTTGTTGTGTAATATGTGTATAATTTGTTATGTAATATGTTTATGGTCTGTTTTGTAGTCTGTGTATAGTTTGTTATGCAGTGTTAATGTAGATTTAATGTAGATCACGCTTCAATTTGATAAAGCTGAAGATCGTGAATTACTAAGTCATAAACAAGTATTGATTATCAAGATATGGCTACCACCAGACATTTGTCTACTACGTTATGTCTACCAAGATGTTGCTACCACCCTAAATTGGTCTACTAAGTTGTGTCTACCAAGATGTGACTACCAGCAGACATTGGTTTACCAAGATGTGTCTACCAATATATGGCTACCACCAGACATTGGTCTACCAAGATGTTGCTACGACCAGACATTGGTCTACTATGTTGTGTCTACCAAGATGTGGCTACCACCAGACAATGGTCTACTAAGTGGTTTCTACCAAGATGTGGCTACCACCAGACATTGGTCTACTAAGTTGTGTCTACCAAGATATATGGCTACCACCAGACAATGGTATACCAAGCTGTGTCTACCAAGATATGGCTACCACCAGACAATGGTCTACTAAGTTGTGTCTACCAAGATGTGGCTGCCACCAGTCATTGGTCTACCAAGGTGTGGCTACCACCAGTCATTGGTCTACCAAGTTGTGTCTACCAAGATGTGTCTACCAAGATGTGGTTACAACAATAATTAAGATATTGGTCTACCAAGTTGTGTCTACCAAGATGTGGCTACCACCAGGCATTGTTCTACTAAGTTGTGACTACCAAGGTGTTTCTACCAAGATATGGTTACAACCAGCTATTGGTCTACCAAGGTGTGGCTACCACGAGACATTGTTCTACTAAGTTGTGACTACCAAGGTGTGGCTACCACCAGACATTGGTCTACTAAGTTGTGTCTACCAAGATGTGGCTACCACAAGACATTGGTCTACCAAGTTGTGTCCACCAAGATGTGGCTACCACAAGACATTAATGCTCGAAATGAGACAACAGCTAACGTTTAAGCAGTGGTAGCTGTAAGACAGCAATACCATTTTGGGTTGTAGGATTTAGGTTGGGGAGGGGGGCATATTTCTAAATTATTCATAATCCATGTATTTTGAAGAGCAGAAGTGATGATACTGTCCGGTTGCCCCATTACCCCATATGCAATAAATCTGCCTTTTGTCTTATCTACGTGTAAGGGGCTCAATTCGATATTTCCCCTATTCTTAATCGATGTAACCCATTTTTTTTAAAAGAAGAGAAAAATTAAATGCATTCAAATCAAGCCCTTCCTCTTTTACAAGTCACGAATCTTCAGACTTTCGCCTTCAAGAAAAAGAATTGCTTGTGGTATCTGTTAACGTCGACGTGTGTGTGTGTAGATTAACAACGATTTGACGATAACTGCCAAGACTTGACTTCTCCTATACCTTCGTTATATGATTTACTAAAATACTATACCACTGGTGTATATTTTAAGCATGAAATATTATACCAAAGCCTGAAAATATCTTGAATAACTAGTTTCTCTTAAGCTCGACACAAAAAAAAAAAAGTTTAACACACACACGCACACCAACTACGTGTTAAATTTCAACCAATAAAACGCAGTAAGTTGCCCCACCCTCCCTCAATGTTTCTAAACCTTTTCGTTAAGTTTTCCTCCAGTCTTTTTATGTTATCAAATAACAGAAAACAAGACAGCCCAGGCCATCGGTCATTTGATCGATACCATCAACAAGAATTCCACCAAAAAAAACAAAAAAAAAACGAAATGGACAGCAAGTTCGGAAAACAACCAACAACAACAAATGCTCAACACTCACCATATCTGAGGAAGGTCCGCACGTTACCAGCAACAGGCACTACCATTGAGGGGGCCCTGCATTCCTGGGCCGTGAGCAACCGACGGCGAGAAGTTTACGTCACGTCGCTCCTCTTTTACCCTTCACCTACCTGCCTGCGCCAGGGGCGGTTCGCCAGGCTGGAAACAGAGGCGGGCCGCACCGTTTAGCAGCGAAGCTGGGATCAAATTGATGCAAATTCAAAGCACAGGGCCTACCTTCTCTTTTTTGCTTGTCTGAAAACTGTCGAGTCACTTTATCCTGACGAACACCCCCCCCCCAACCCCCGATGAAGAATGCCGATATGATTTTTATTCTTTGTCTTTTATTTAAAAGAACTTCAAATACATCATTATTTATTTTGTAAAGCCGCTACTTACGTCTACAATTGGTATTGTCTCTCAGTCTTTAAAGCCGTTACTTTACGCCTGCAAATGGTATTGTCTTTCAGTCATTAAATACAAAGGAGTGAACTTTTGTCACATAAATCGTAAGGGAAACGTTTTTCGTTCAGTAATCATAAGATTGTAGATACCGGTATAGACTTTGTTTTGATTGACCTTACGCTGTAAGCCTCTCTTTTAATCATCACGTAGGCCTATATTTAAACGTGATATTTTTGTGTGTGGATGGCTTTGAGGTAGGACCAAAAGACCTTCATATCTCTGTGCAGTGCCACCTCTCAGATAGGGTTTTACGATCTTTTCTAAACTAAGAGCAAGAGCATCACCTCAAATAATTCACGTTTAGTGATTTAAAAAAAAACAACATATTTACAATTTTCAAGCTAGAGAAAAAATTAAAAGACCCCATTACATCTTCCTGTGTAACTTAACCAGCCAAAAAAGTTGGGATGCATAGGAAGTTTTAAATAAATGTGAAAACTCTTGTCAAAGCCAGCGCTACAAACGTGTAACACTCTGACGGGCAGTAATGAGATTCGTGGTATTATCAAATCTCAAGGGTTCTATGCTTTTACTTGACCGCGTGACCCAAGTGTGAGCGTTAGAGGATTCTTCTACGTCACGACGGCCCCCCCCCCACCCCACAAGAAAAGTAATAGAGCGAAATGATTGTTCTATTTAATGATTATATACCAAAGCTTAAACATTAGAGGATTCTTCTACGTCACGACGGCCCCCCCCCACCCAAAAAGAAAAGTAATAGAGCGAAATGATTGTTCTATTTAATGATTATATACCAAAGCTTAAACAGCACATGTATGTACGTCATGCCGATTAATCTCTTGCCCCAGGTGATTGAGAGGGGGGGGACGTAGACGCCCATTTGAGACTCCCCGGTACTCACCTTTCGTTCTCTAACGCTTTCTTACCTGAGAGCACGTGTACTATAAGTGGACCCGGAGTTTACCGAAAAGAAAAAAACAACAAAAAAAAACTCGGCTAAAAATAGATGTGCGGTGCAACTGAAGACATGCGCAGTAGAAGCTGAGCCACGTCACAATACCACCAGTGTTTTTTTTTTTAAATTATTATTTTTTTTTAAAAAGAAACTTTGTTAACCATTTTTAACGTATTCGACAGAAATCTTTGCTTTCACGTCATCTTTGATTTCACGTCAATTACTCCTCAATGGAAAAACGTTCCGAAACCCTGTTCTGGGCAAAGAGACTTCAACATTGCAAAGCTTATCACGTTCACTTTCACCAGAAGAGACTTTCGTGGTCTACAATTAACCGCACGGGCGCTCGTTCCCCGTGGCACCTGACAATTGGTAACCTGACTTATGAAACATTATTGTTGTTATAAGTGGTTTTATATAGCGTGGTACCCCAGCCTAGGGCTGGGCTCACCCACGCCGTACATGCAATTTAACAAACATACTCATGAGCTTAAAAATTAACATACGTTAATTAAATAACACTGAAAAAAAAATGATAATAAAACGTGCCAAAGTGTCCTCGTTTTATAGCCATTTTAATTGTTTCTATAGTATAGTAGTTACTATCCTAATGTCTAATTTTTTATTTTAGTTAGTTTACATGTTTTTAATAATTGTAAAGCGCTTAGAGCTTTAAGGTAAGCGCTATATAAAAATGCCTAAATAAATAAATAATGAAACATGCAGGCTGGTGAGAAAATTGCGACCTGAAATCATGAAATATATACCGGTATATGCTGGCTGGTGAGAAAACGGTTTTGCTCCTGACTCATTTTTAAGCCTTTGTTTACCCTCCCCTATGATATTGGTGTGTCAGACCTAATGCACCTAATATAATATATACGCTTAAATAAAAAGTATGCCCCATTCCACCCTACCCATACAACTCTCCTTATACTTGGCCAGGGGCCTTTTTGCTGTAACGTAAAAATATTTTACGGGACCGGGATCAGCGTCGGTGAATGGAGATCGAATCTTCGATCAATCTTCTTAACCCTGGGGAATTATTAGGCAGGGGAGACACTTAAGTCCCTCGTTCTAGAGCAGTGGTTCTCAACTTTCCTAATGCCGCGACCCTTTCACACAGTTTCCATTGTTGTGGCGACCCCCCAACCACAAAATTATTTTCGTTGCCACGTCATAACTGTAGAGTATTTGTGTTTTCTGATGGTCTTAGGCGACCCCTGGAAAAGGGTCGTGCGACCCCCAAAGGGGTCGCGACCCACAGGTTGAGAACCGATGTTCTAGAGCAACCAGGAGCTATCTCAAAATGTTGAGTTTCGGCTTCGCTGGTATTTGCATGGCTCTTTTGAAAACTGAGCCACCTCGTAACATTTTCGATTGAAGTTGAAGTCCGTCCCAATGGAAGATCACCACTAATTGCGTCATCGTCAACATCAAGCAATTTTAGTATAAGAAATATATTAATACCCAAAATGTATGGTTACCGGAAATTTACTCGAAAGAAATTTCGTCGACGGTAAATTGATGGACGTAAATTTGATCGTTTTTCATCAATTTCGGTACACACACACACACACACGCACGCACACACACATTTGAGAGTCATCCATCTTAATTTATATTAATAAACATGTACAATTTCGTTGCTTTCTTATTCATCAAAGATGGACGCATTTCCCCCCATACATGCTTTCCTTGACATCCGCGCGGGGGACACAACCAGTTGACTCAAAGCGCCCGCGATCCTGACCCATCTTACCATCAGGTTGGGTCATTTCAATTTTTTTTTATGCAGGTCACGTGAGCACGCCATGGAAGAAGTGCACTATAAAAGCATCGCCCAGAACGTGGTCAACGCCATCGTCGCACTCCAAGATCCTCGCGGGTCGACGGCGAAAGACATAAAAAAATACCTGATATCCACGAGTCAAATCAGCAAGGATGTTGACATCAAACCCGCCATCTTGGCCGCGCTCAGGGCCAACAAGCTGAGCCGGCCCCAGGGCTCCCGGGGGAGATTCCTGTTCTCGTGGAACTCTAAAAGCAAAGCCGATCAGCCCAGAGGCGTCCGCAATCGGGCGTCCTGCGGTCGCCGCCGTCGGTCGAGGCGCCGTTGTCGGAGGCGTCGGTCGAGGCGCCGTTGTCGGAGGCGTCGGTCCAGGCGCCGGTGTCGGAGGCGCCGGAGACGTTGCCGCAGGAGACGCGGCAGGACATGCGGCAGGAGGAGACGCCATCCCGGGTTGATTCAGGGAGACCGGCGTCGGGTCATCAAGCAAATCTCCAACATGAAGGTCCCGAGCGGCAAACAGCTGATAGTGTTCTGTGCCAAGAAAAGGCGCAAATGAGCGCATAGGTCCGATACACATGCGCGAAATCTGAAGTAATACTTTTTTTTTTTTTTTTCATAATTTTTTTTCAAGGCCCTTTTTAGGGCCACCCAAATTATTTTACTATTTTAAAAATGGTTCTGGTTCTATAGTTTAAAAAAAAAAAAATAAATAAATAAAAGTTAAATACGCAACACGGTGCAATCTTCAGGTAAGGTAGGATTCGTATCTCATCTCGTATCTCGTTAAGTCAAACGTAAGTAAAACTCAAAGTAAATCACATGAAATAAAATTTTTAAAAAAGCACATTTTCAAAAGTGGCTAAGTCAGAAATTTATGTTTAGATGATACACACATATAAATACATTATTTTCACCCAAAGTGCCCAAAGCCCATTTTGACGCCCCCGCTAGTCTGCTTCTCTGCCCACTCGTAGCTGCGCTACTGTCCACCAGGAAATTTGAACACCCCCCCTCCCTCTTTTTTTAAGCCCGGGGGACATCGTCTGAAATAAAAAAAAACTAATAGCTAGACCTATGTAGTTAACATTGTGTTAGACATATGAAGTTAACATTGTGGAAACTAAAAGCTGGACCTATGTAGTTATAGAAACTAAGAGTTAGACCTAGGTCCCTTATATAGTATAGTTAACGTTATGGAAACTAAGACTAGCTAAATTTTGGAAAGTGTGACTTAGCCCCCCCACCCTCCGGGCCCTCACATTCCCACTATTTTATGTGTACATATAAACTCAATGGTGGTGTCACTGAGATTGGTGTCGACCAGCGTGGTAAACTCATGGTGTCTCCCGCCGCCTCACCTAGTGTAGTTCCACAGAAGTTGCTCCTCCTCTATGGGAAAGGGGTTTTACAAAAATCATTAATATAATATAAAGTCGGAATATGATGAATAAGTTTGAGGATGACACTACTTAAACCATCTTGTTGAATTTTTAAAATTAAATTTCTGCCAATTTTAGCAACCAGTTCCAAGCAATTATGATTAATATTAATTGTATTACTTGCTACCTTTTGAACACTTTTCAGTCGAAGAAACTCATTCATATTTGGATTTCATTTTAAAATTATAGATATCCTGTTATATACAGTGGAAAAATCCTCGGTCCGCCCTTCTTGACGCACCAACCGTAACCATATTTAAATTATTTATACTTAAAAATTGATACACTTTAAGATCAATTTATAACAATAATGCGATTTATTTAATTGATGATTTTTAACTTAGCTCTCTAAAATAAAAAGCAAAATAGGCATTGTGAGCGTGCGCATCAGGCTTTAAGTCTGTTAACTTTGTAATTGTATCATGATTGCAGTAATTGTAAATTTAAGTTAATCTAATCGGCGCACATTGAGTATACATCTTTGAAAGGTAAACCATGTATATTGATAATTGCAGTTTACAAAAAGTATATAATGAGTAAACTATTTTTTTGTGTAATCATGTCGCTGACCTCACTGTGTAACTGTGTACTGTAACTGTATGTATGTCACACTCTCACTCGCACTTTCTTTGCTACTTTGAGTTTGAGTTGACTCTGACTGTCTACACAACACTGTCTAATAGTGTCTACAGTACAGTTAACCTCTACTGTGCCGACTGGTTAGTCTACTTGTAGTCGTAGTCTACAAATAATTAAGAGTTTTTTTGTAGTTAATTTTAGGGTCGATCCATCAAATATATCTAATATGTCATGTATGATTTATATGGGCATGGGCATGGGTTAGAGTCAGTGGCATGACTAGGGCTAGGCCTAGGGCTAAGGGGAGTTTCAAAAAAAGAGGGGGGGGGGGATGCATTACCCGTGGGAGACACCAAATAAAAATGGCAATGGAAAATGTAAATCTGAGGTACTGTCCCCATATTTTATATTATAATGTTATGGTGGGGGGGGAGGTGCTTTATCAATTTATCAAATAATTAAGAGTTTTTTTGTAGTTAATTTTAGGGTCGATCCATCAAATATATCTAATATGTCATGTATGATTTATATGGGCATGGGCATGGGTTAGAGTCAGGGGCATGACTAGGGCTAGGCCTAGGGCTAAGGGGAGTTTCAAAAAAAGAGGGGGGGGGGGATGCATTACCCGTGGGAGACACCAAATAAAAATGGCAATGGAAAATGTAAATCTGAGGTACTGTCCGCATATTATATATTATAATGTTATGGTGGAGGTGGAGGTGCTTTATCAATTTATCATTTTGTTATATTGAATTGTGTTATATGGGTTGGGGGAGTGTTGTTTTTATGATTTTAATAAAATGCAAAACTTAGCCCTTATCGCTTTCTAATTTATTAAATTAGCCTGCCTTGATCATTATAAACAAAAGTGGACTTTATGCTTACAAAAAAAAAAAAAAAAAAAAAAATTACACTTAAAAACAAATTTCAAAAAAAAAAAAAAAAGTGGTTTTTATAAAAAAAAAAAAAAAAAAAAAAAAAAAAAAACTTACTCTTACAATCACATTTCTAGTAAAAAAAATATTATATCTGGCTTTATGCTTGAAATTTGCTTGTTTTTGGACCTTAAACTTTAATGACATTTTTGTCTGGCACAACCTGGCAACTTTGATGACATTCCTGTTGACTGCTTTCTTTTGAAGACAGGAGACACTGGGTGAAAATAAGCATGTGACTGTGTGTATCTCTAGGGGGGGGGGGCGTTGCTAGAAATTTTGTCATATTGGGAGGGGGGTTGTAATTGGAAATGATATTTTACATAAACACTGGGTGAAAATAAGCATGTGACTGTGTGTATCTCTAGGGGGGGGGGGGCGTTGCTAGAAATTTTGTCATATTGGGAGGGGGGTTGTAATTGGAAATGATATATTACATAACTTTATAATTGGTGGGGAGTCAAAAAAAATTTTTTTTGGTGATATATATATATATATATGAATTTATATGCATGGCCCCTAACAAGAGTTCACATGAGTGAGTCAGTTTTATAACAGAGCTCAATTAAATACAAGAACAGAGTGCCACTTGAAAAGGGTACCAGCAGCACAGGGTGTCACCAGACAGAGCAGGGCCTCATCAGAGTAGGTTGCAATCAAACAGGACGCCCACCAGATCTTGGTGTCAGTGGAACATATTGTCATCAGAGCAGGGTGCCACCATAACAGGGTCTCTCCATACAGAAAAGGGAGCCACCGGAGCTAAGTACTACCAGATAAGGACTAGGAATCTCTCTCAATCCTATTATTCACCAACGCTTAACACTTATTTATCACAATTTGTGTGCTTGTGGCTTCATGTGAGAGGAGCTTTTCAAAATAGAAACTTATAACTTTTTGCAATCTACTATGGAACAGCCCAGGCTTTCTGGTCATGCAAATTTTTTAAATTAAAAGTGATAAGTAGAAAGATGTTGACTTTGATGAAATGTTTGTGTTTTTGAAGACCAGGAAATTAAAGTTAAAGCTTCAACTGTTAAGTTTAAATGTATCAATAAAAAAACCATTTTGTTGTATTTTTTAAACATGGTTGTTACCTCTAATTCTGTTTTCTTCTTTTGTTTTTTGCTGCTTCAGAACTTAATTTATAAACAGTACTGCAAGTGTTTCTGTTATATCTGTTTTAAGAATTACTTGGTGCAGGTTTGAGGGATGCATCATGAGTCTACCGCATAGGTTGACACCAACACCATTGATCCCTCTGTTTACACTTGAGAAGATTAGATCATAAACAGGTCTAATTATTACACCACTGACCTGTAACCTCTTAATTATAAGTAGACTATCACTAAGACAGACAGGACAGTTTTAGTCAACATAAGAAAGTCACAGTGGGGCGAAGTAGTGAACACTCTTCAACATTGACAGCTGGGATCTTTTTGATCTCTTAGTCTTAGGTTGTTTGATAACAGGAGCCAGAATCTCTTGATGGTGCTGTTATTTTTTAGGAAAGACATTAAAATTAAGAAAATCTATTCTATGTTGCCGGGGGCCCCAACTTCATTTTTCCAGAAGTTTTATAAATATATGTAAGCTACAAAACAGACTTCTACCTGAATTGATGGATCTAGGCAAAGCTTGGTAGCCATACCCTTCATAATTGATAATGAAATTTTGTAAGATTTAAAACTAATACCCATTACATTCATGGCTTTGAGTGGGGGGGGGGGGCTGGTTAAGACTTGAATAGGCTAGATCTCTGAATGCAATAATAATTATGGGCAAAGTTAGATATATTAGCTAGTCAATCATATTTTTCAATATTGCCTGGTACCACCTCAATTCATAGCAACTCCTGTAGAGCTATGGATTCTGGAGTTAGATTTTAATGCATGGTATTGACATGCGTTAGATTGGAAAAACAATTCTCAGACTCAAGATAAAACAATTATGTCACTATTCAGTTAATCATGCTTTCCTAAATTGAGGCTAAAAAGCAAAGGACAAAGAGAATAATGTGTACCGATACCAGAGTTTGAGTTTTCCTTTTCTTATATAAAAATTGAAGATGGCATTTGAATTAATCCTAAACATGTTTTTACCCCCACTCTTTTCAGGCCCCCCCAATCCTCAAAACAACATATCACCTGTGCAAAATAAAGGTAGGAAATGATTTAACGTAAGCTGTAAATTCACATGTCGAATCAAAACAAATTGATAACTTGTTCATGTGTTGAACCAAAACTACATGAAGTAGAGATGCATTTAAGAAGGGTGCTTATTGTAACTCAGGGGATATGATGGAGGCAGTGGCATTTAGATGAGTGGGGCAGAGCCTAGGTGGCACATTTTTGTCTATATTGAGGGGCATTTTCTGTCAATTACAAAGTTTTTGTTTTGTTTGGGGGAGTGGGGGGGGGGATCTTGGCCCAACCCTGATAACGCTAACCCTAGTTACACCATGGGGGGAGGTTAAAGAATGAGAATTTTGTGGATGCCTTTTATCAGAGGCCCCAAATTAAACTTGCTTGAAAGCTTATCACTGACTTCAGAATGTTTTTGATTTGTATTGAAATATTCTGATTTATTTTGCGTGCTATCAGTGTTTATTAATTCATAATTTTCTCAACTGAATGCTAAAGCTAATTATTATTTGATATTCACTTAAATTCAACATTTTTATCAACAGCTGCAAGAAATGGATGATATTGATTTTGATGCTGAATCTGTTGAAAGCAAGGATTCAAATTATGCTGATCCTATTATACTGAATATAATGGATTCTGAACTTGTGTATAACCAGTTTTGTAATTCCATCAAAGTTCCTCAAACTCATCTTTACTCTAATTGTAAGAGTAAAGATACTCATCAGGCCCTACACAACAAACCATCGATTGACAATGTTAGACGTCGAGGAAATGAAAATTTTAGTAGGATGTTTGATTCACATGCTTGGGATGAAAGCAAAACCTTGGATGAGGAAATAAATTTTGATTCTATGAGTGATGGCCTTGGGGCCAACCTATGCTTTAGTTCTGAGTTTCTTGACACTTCTGAATTCAGTTTACCGATTGCTGATGATCTCATGGATTTTCTAGAACAACCCCAGCAAATGTCACAGACTTTTGAAACCTTAGGAAACAAAGAAATAAATAACAAACTTATTCCAAATTCAACAGATTTCCTCGCCACCTTATTAACTGTTGGCGAAACTGACTTTATGGAAAATGATTTACTTTGGGGAGATATCGTGAAGGATTTGGACACACATTTTCTTTCTGATGACTTTGTTAACACTGAATGCAAACGTTTTTTCGACACTGAGTCAAAAAATATTTTTGCTGATCTTTCTACTGCTGACAATGATAACAGTGCCATTGATGCGTCAGTAAGCAACCTGAAACAACCACAAGAAACTTCAGGAAGCACAAGTGAAAGCAAAAACAACTCTGACAATTTTGATTATGAATGTGTTATTGAAATTGGAACACTTTCCCCACAGAAAAGCACTGAACGCTCCCCTGTGCCTTTTAATGATAAAATTGAAGAAAATAGCAGTCAGTTCTTGATAACAAGTGATTCCAATGAAATACATCAAAAGTTTGCTCATCTAAATACAATTAATCATCTTGATATTTCTGGGCCAGAAACTCTTGCAGATGGTGCATATGTTACAGTTGATAATATACATTATGCAATGTATCCTCCAAATGCATCACTCTCTGATTCAACTGAAAGAGCAGTCATTAGTAAAACTCAAGTTCATTTAGATTTTTCATCTGCGCCTCAAAGAAACCTACAAAGCTACAAAAACAGCTCTTTAATTTCACTCCAGAAAAGCAAGACACAAAAAAAAAGTAAGACCGTTAAGAAAGTAAGGGCAACTATTGAGAAACCAGATAGTCATGCTATTCCCAGAAAATCTAAAGCTACAAAAATTAATGAAATTTTAAATATCAAATGCCAAAAGTCTCAGGTGAGAAGAAATCCCTCCTCTATTAGAAATACAAGTCCGAAAGAGCGATTTTCTAATGCATCACCCATTAGTGATCAGCTTATGTCAGACACAGCTTTTCAGCAAACAGAGGAGCCAGAGTGTAACTCTAAAAATACAACTGAAATGAAAAAATTAATCAAACCTCATCAGACCAAGCAATCCAAAACAGCCTCCATCAAAGTTGACAAAAATGGCTGTCTAATTTCTTTGCCTAAAAACAATGTCAACACACTGATGGTGAAAGATTTGTTGTATATGTCTGGACGGAAGAAGAAAGAGAACATAAAAGATGCCACTGAAGAATATCGTAGGAATATTCTCACAATCATGCAGAGGAAACAACTGCGCCTGAAGCAGAGTAGAAATTACTAATTTGAAAATGAGTATTAAGTTTTGAAAACTAAAACATTGGTTTCACTAAAAACCGATTTGACAATTGGTTTGTAATAATGTCCCAGCTGCATCTTCCTTTGATTTGATAATTGTTTTTTCAATTAAAAGCAACTAATCTGCAACTAGGATCAGATTTGTTTTTATTGTATACAACTTAATCAGATCGTAAAAAAATCCACACACAAATACTAAGTTTACTAAGTAAAATATGTGTTTATTTAGGTTCATTATTATCAAAAAATGGCAGTGTATCTTTAATTAGATTAGTTAACTATATTATTGACAGTCAAATAAATTGAATATTTGTAACATAGAATTTTTCAGTGCAACTAACATATAATCATGAATTAATGCATACTTTTTGTAGTAATTACATAACATTCAAAGAATAATTGTGTTGCATTATCTTTTTAAAAAAAAATTCCTTAAGCTGACTGCAAAGACTATAATTATAATGGATGTTTTTGGAATGATTTTCTTTTCCTCTTGTGCAGAGTTCTAGTATGACAATGTAATTAAAATTTAATTATCTGTACCAGAAAAAAATAACCAAGTGCACAGCTAAAAGTCTGTAGATTGTAAACGATATTAATAGTTATTTCTTTATTTTACTCAAAAGTATTTCTAGCATGAATAGTCTTCTTCTTGTACATGCCCCTGTGAATGGCATATTTGTAATTATTTTCTGAGATCCAACAAGTGAACTTAGTCACTCTACAGTATTTCGTAAATCTAAAGCCTCATGTAAGTCTAAAATTAAAATTTCATCATCACATAAAACTGAATGTTATATTCCCTCTATTAAGATAATTAAAAAAACCCATCTTTTTCACTTTTTATCAAAATTAACCAGAAGTTACTTTGCAGGTTTTGTAAGTGGCCTCCTTACACAACCCCAATAACAGAAATAATTTACACACAATAATTATATATTTTTTTTTACTGAATACCTCAAATTACATTAATTTATAACATAAGCATGCACATAATGATTATGTAGTCTTCATTAAATTTAATACAATTACATTTAAAGAAAAAATCATGGCAGGAAAATAAATTATATAGAATACATGTATTACTTTTTTTATCATCAAATAATTCATTTGCATAATATTACACTTACTTACACATCTGAAAAAAAAAAAAAATTAAAAAAAAGGTATTAGTGGACATTTTTCTTTAAATTTGGATGGCAATAATTATATATACCGGTATGTATATATAATTTATTTTCATCTAAATACTAATCATATTTCCTTGGATGCTTCTCTTTACCTAACATTTAAATGGTCATTCACTTTAATTTTTAATAAATTGTTCTTGTTCATGGGTGTTCAGAGTTATAACACAAAGATTTTTTTTTAAAAACAATGGATCTTCTTCTACTTGATCATAAAATAATATTAAATTAGAACTTTTGTCACTCAAAACAGTTTACTTAAATCGTTCATAATCTGCTCAACAAGAAAAACGATTTACCTGACATTTTTTGAAGTTATGTCAGTGGTGGTCCAGTCGTAGGTGGCCTTGGGAAAGTATATATTTTCCTAAACTTTTTTAATTTGGTCAGTAAAATATAAATAATATGCTTAATAGTTATCTTAATTGCCACTTATGCCCATAAAATATTTGGAATGAAGACTATTCTTCATGAAGTAGACACCCCAGAGATAAACTGTAATCCATCAGAGTAAGCATGAAAAAGTCATGGAGTGGCACATACAGCTTGCAAAAAATACACTTCTTTTAGCAGAATATGTATTGCAGAGCACATCCAGTGGTGGAATTCAAACATTTTAACAACTGGTTTGCTACCCTAATGACCTTAATTACTCAAAAAAAAAAACAATAAAGGAGGTACAGAAAATTAAATTATGTTTATAATTATAAGATTTTATTAATGAAAAAAAACAAAAGTTTTACCATGTTTCCTTATTGCTTCTTGATAGTGAGAACCCTGATTACATGTGCCTATTACTGTAACAGGTTTGCCGAGCTCAACAAAAAAATAGTGGTTCTGCTAAACCGGTGCAAACCAGCTGAATCACACCGCTGAGCACATCCTTTGTCTGTCATAGCAAAAAACAGCTACAGGAGCTCTGCACTGGATGTCATCTAAAGGTAAAAACACTTTTAGGCTAGTTAAATTGAAACTGAAAGGACCTGAACTTGAACCTCAAAGATGAATGAGACTGGGAGAATAAGAATTCAGTTGTTGCCCAGTACTGTACACAGTGTGCGAGGAATAATTAAAAACTAAAAAATACATGTCTACAAAGATACTTGACTAGAACGCTCAAAAAAAACTTCGAGAGCATATTTTTTTAGTTCTTTCAAATTCAAATAATTCATCAAAAATTCAATTAAATTTTTAAAAGGTAAGAAAAGAAGTGTAACAAACATAATCTGAAATGTATGTGATAAACAAAACTTGTTTTTATATTTATTTATTTATTTATTTAGGCATTTTTATATAGCGCTTATCATAAAGCTCTAAGCGCTTTACAATTATTAAAACATGTAAACTAAGTAAAATAAAAATGAGACACTAGGATAGTAACTACTATTCTATAGAAACAATGAAAATGGCTATAAAACGAGGACACTTTGACACTTCAGGATCAACCCGAAACAGAAAATGAGGTAG
>CAXITT010000019.1:2087609-2115223 GCA_964033795.1 Lymnaea stagnalis
CCCCCCCCCCCCGATATAGCTGAAAGAAACCCTGGTTGGGAGTCAAAATGTATTTTAATTGAAAAATGACATTCTAATGGCAAAAAGTTAGTTTGAAATGCCACAAAATTTTTATCTTAACTTATGTAACTAATTGCAGAAGTAAAAATGTTACTGATAAATGTATCACTACAATGTATATGGTTGCTTACTACAGTCTTGTACAAGATAATTGTTTCATTAGCTTTTATCACACAAATGAGATAAAAGCTAAAGTTAACCACAATTCCATTTGCTACACAAAATTGTTGAAAATGACATGAATAAGGCAACAAATAGCAGCCTGAAAAAAGACATATTGGATACCAATTTAAAATCAATTAATTTAATTTTCATAGCTCTTCTCCATTGATGAACACCTTCAATAATACATGTTTTTAAATAAAAATGACATTCATTAACTTTGATTCCATGTTAGTCAAGAGCACTTCAATCTAAAATTTGTTTTTTTCTGTCCTTTACAACTTCCCCATATCCTAGAAAGTTGAAATTCTACAGGATAATTCATCTCATCAATAGTGTTATTCTCTCAAAATTTTGATGGATCATCAAATAACAATATCTATAAAAATAGTAGGCTAAATATTTTATCTATTTCTGTAGTCAAAGTTTAAGAGACCCAGGAAGTAGCTCTGATATGATTAACCCATAGAACTTTAGCTTAAACTTAAAACACTGGAGTTTTCATGTTTTTGAAATTAGAATTGAAAAGCAACAGTACCTGAGAATCAACCTTTTCATTCATTTTAATAATAATGTGACATGTCATTTGGCAAAACAGCATCTACAACACTATAGCCCAGAATTGTATTGAAGGATAAAGCTATCCATGTTTCCATAGAAATATTATTAATGATCAAAGTCAGTTGTGCTGCCTGTTAAATAATTCAATCTGATGGAATTCATTAAAGAAATATTAAGTGATGTTTTGTAATTTGAATGAAAAATCATCCTGGTCTGGATTTTGCAGTCCATTAAACTACTGCAATAGCAACCACTATTTAAAAATAACTTTAATTGCAACATTCAAAATGCTATATACTATATATGAGATTGTCTTTACAACTCTGGAAAGATAATAAATAAACAGAGAGTGATGTCAAACGACTGGAATTAAGCCAATTTTTTTCAACTATCATTCACTATAGGTTCGTCCATGCCATCAACTTCATGTACCAAAGCTCTTTCAAGAATCACACGTCCTTCTTTATACCTCTGATTGTCTTCTGTGGCAAACTCATAGATCCATCCCAATTTAGAGTTGCATGACTTACACGAAACATCTCGTACCATATGCCGACCTGTTAGCATAACACGATCCTGGACTTCACTATAATGTAGGTTCACTACTTTGTTAAAAAGGAAGGCTCTTCCTGTGGCACCTGATGAAAAGAGACAAAAAAATAATAGTTACCAATGCAAGTTCCAATAAAATAAAATATTTAAATTTGGTACTTTTAAAGTATTCCAAGTAGTTAACCTTAAGACTGATAATTCACTATCGTTACTATCAATCATTACTATCAAGAAAAACAATTCTCCAACTTCAAGACATATGAAAAAAAAGTTACCAGTAAAGCGAGTGGAAATCAGCTCTGCTCTGTTAGTCAAAGCTATATTACAGTTGCCACAAGTGAAAAGACGAGAACCACCAATGTGTTGGAGAAATATTCTGCCCATAGTTGAACTTTATTGAATGAAAATACTAGAAATATAAAATTGATATTATTAATAGTTATATTCATATTATTACAGTATTATTAATACAGTTCACTCAAACAGTTGAACATCATGGAAATAGAATTCATAATATGAAATATATCAAATGTGAATTAAACAGGCAATACTATGACAAGATGAATATGCCAGTGATTTGTTTTAATTCACTTACCAACAAGTTACAGCAGATACTTTTCTATACTCTGCTACTCCTATAATTGTTAGACCACGACACGAACCCCCTACAAAAGCAACAAAGCATCTTTGAAATTAAAAAAAACAAATTCTGTAACTTATTATTAATATTGCATAAAATTAAATGTAAGTGAAGAAACAAAAAATATTTATAAATATTTATATCATATATTCTCACTTCTCCTCACACCCCCTGCAATACCAATTCACACACCCAGGGGGATGCTCGCACCCCAGGTTGTAGAAGCCTGCTGTTCAAAGTGAGCTATATGACAGCAAATGTTAGTGTCAGTCATCAGTCAGAGGAATAAAAATATAGGCCCCACTTAAAATTTTAAATTCTAAGTAAAATGATTAAAATTTTAGTTAAAAGCACAAGGCTAAAATAGCCAGTATGTAAGGCAAAATCTTGATTTTCAGATGGGGCTCAGGTCCAGGTAAATCTTAGAATGGAGAGTATTAACAAACTGAAACTGTGTCATTATGTGATCTGATTGTCACTGTCACAGCCTGATTATCTTACTTGTAAATTTGATTTATCATTTTTGTATGAATATGGTATAGCATTTCTGCACAATATACGGCCGCCAGCACCCACTTTACAGCCCGCGAAGTAACAAAATATTCTTTATTCTTATTATTTTCTTATTAAATTAATAGCTTTCCCCCTGTCCTATTTTCTTTGGCCCCGCACAAGTTTTCATTATGGCCCGCATTACATTTTGAGTTGTGCAGGCCTGTGGTATAGTAGAGTATACAGTTCATAGTCAAACTGATACTCGACCATCATTGTCATATGATGATTAGTGATTAGATATGACTCAAAATAAATAAAAAATATTATAATTATTAGTCACTACCACTTACTAACCTACTACAAATTACAAATATGAATAATTTTTAGATATTTAGCCTAGCCCTAATTTACCCCATAATTTTTATTATTATTATGTCAAAATCATAATAATCATTCTAAATTATACTATACTATCATTCACAGTCATTGGCATAATCAATAGTTGTAGTTGTAGTCTTCAGTTCTTTTTTTAGTTTAACTGAGTTCAGACTAACAGAATTATTACTACTAATAACATAGACTATACTGTACTATACTAATACTACAGTTACAGTCTAAGTTAAAGTTCTAGATAATCAATATTTGTAACAAATAAATGGTTATTTTTTAATGACTAGAAGACTAGAACTTAGAATTGTACAACTAGTACTTATAATTATACTTATACTATACTAAAACTAAATATGTACTACTACTAAACTACTACTACTAATTACTAATGACTTGTCAAACCACAATCTCAATAATCTCATGAAGATTGACCTGGCTTCAAGAAAACTATTCGTCTTCACCTATTTATCTACGATGTTCGTTTGAAATTAAAACTTCAAACAAAGAAAAAAAACCTCTACAGAATTTCGCGAATCTTTCATATTGTGTTTGACTGAAGTAAACCAAAACATTACCTTGACGTCAGCACAGCAGCCTTGTGAGGTCAAGTGTAAAGTTCAGAGGGAAAGGGCGGGGTTTCGAGCATGCGCAATGCTAATAATAACAACACATTTCCTGTTCATTCGTCCGAGTCCCAGTGCCCAGTGATTTTGGGAGTGAAGTGTGTAGGAAGAACTCCACCTGGATTAGTCAAACTCTATCCGAAGGGATTTAAATTTAAGTTATATACACATATAATAGTTAACATAACAGCCACCATGTTGCGGTGGATGTCAGACGACAGTAAGCGTAAAAAGGAACCAGAAGTGTTCGACAATGTTGTTGAGGGACTCAAGAAAATTTATAGAAACAAGCTACTCCCACTGGAGGAGACATATAAATTTCACGATTTTCACTCACCACCTTTAGATGACCCAGATTTCGATGCCAAACCAATGATTCTTTTAATCGGTCAATATTCTACCGGTAAAACAACATTTATTCGATATCTTCTGGAACAAGATTTTCCTGGGATCCGAATTGGTCCAGAGCCTACTACCGACAGATTTATAGCTGTAATGACGGCTGAACAAGAAGGTGTAATACCTGGAAATGCTCTTGTGGTTGACCCTAAAAAACAATTTAGACCCTTAACGAAGTTCGGAAATGCTTTTTTGAACAGATTCCAGTGCTCACATATGAAAAATCCTGTTTTAGACAGTATTACAATTGTGGATACACCTGGTATTTTGTCAGGAGAAAAGCAAAGAGTTGACAGAGGCTATGATTTTGCTGGAGTTCTAGAATGGTTTGCGGAGAGAGTTGACAGAATAATTTTATTATTCGATGCACACAAGTTGGACATTTCAGATGAGTTCAGAAGAGCCATTGAGGCCATAAAGGGGCATGATGATAAAATCCGTATAGTTCTAAACAAAGCTGATATGGTTGATCATCAGCAGCTAATGAGAGTTTATGGTGCTCTTATGTGGTCTCTTGGAAAAGTTTTAAATACACCAGAAGTTGCAAGAGTATATATTGGGTCATTTTGGGATCAACCGTTACAATTTGACATGAATAGACGCCTCTTTGAATTAGAGGAGCAGGATTTATTTAGAGATCTACAGCTGTTGCCAAGAAATGCTGCTCTAAGAAAGCTGAATGATCTTATTAAAAGAGCAAGATTGGCAAAGGTGATTAATAATGTTACTTAAAAAATCATCAGCATTCTGCAAATTAGTTTCTGTTTAACTTAACAAGATCCTTTTCACAATAATGCACTAGTTTCATAGATGTAATAGTTCAATTTCTTTTGCTTTGTGACACTTGCTTACTGTGGGAAATTAACTGTTAACTATGTTATAATGCCATACTGTTAATACCCCTTTCCACAACCAAGAGTTAGCAGATTTGAAATTGTCCTGGGCTGTACTCAGACATGGACTAGGAATAACCCAGTAGACTGTAAAATAAGTTTTTAATAAACTCTCCAGTTCAGCAAGCCAGGTTAAATTGGGGTAAAAAAACAACAGTTCAATCTAAAAAATTTGGAGAAAGCAGGCAACTTGGAATTCACTAGAAATCTGGTGTTTACACTTTCTCAACACACACATGACATAATAATACAGGTAATTTAAAAAGTGGCCAGTGTCATACTAAAATTAAGGGAAATAGACCATAAGTTCAAAAGAACAAGGCAGAGTTCAGAGTAACATTATTTGTTTTACTTGTTCTGCATTGTTATTGTTCTTCAACCGGGTGAATATCATTGATAATACATATTTTTCTTAGATAAAGTATTGTATTTTAGTTATATGATCTGGACTTCAAATTTAAGTCATCAGATTTTCTCCCCATCTTTTAAATTCTTTAAATTTACAATTTATTTCAATACATTTAAAACGTTTTTTTTTGGTAGTAAATCACTAACAATGAAGTTATAAACTATATACAAATACAGGGTCTCAGCAAAATGCACTTACACTAATCATTGACTAATGATTTATTCAAATGATGGAATTTTCATTTACTATTCATGCATATTCCTATCAACAAGGCTTTTTAATTTTTTAATAAGTTTTTGAGGCAGTGATCTAAAAATTACTTTTGAGATTAGTTCTATTTCATTTATTTAATGGTTCAAAAGAATCATTTTTTAAATATATTTTAGTTTTGACAAATTTAATAGTCCCTATCTAGACTTTCAGTAAAAGTGGAGCAACTTTTTATTGACAGCATTATTGATTTCAACCTTCCCCACCCCTGTGTAGTTAACACAATTATGTTAAAGTGGTTTCTTTCATGTGCTCTTCTGACTATATAGAAATTATAGGCTTAAATTAATACCCTGCTAACAAATCAGACAGCTGTAATACTATGAACTTTCAATGCTTAAAAATTACAACTCCACTGGCATTTATATGGGTTGCCTGTGCCAAATGTCTTGTGCTGGTGACTCATGATTCGTATTACTTTGTTAACCCAAAAGTTATTTGAAGTACTTATAATTTCACCTGTTTAAGTAACAAACATCTAATAATTGAATTGTGTCTAGTATTTATAGACAATAATTTAAATACAAATTTAGAGCTAAAAATGTTAATATTACTTATTCCCCTGATCATTTTTTCATAAAATCAATACAATTCCTGATTAAAAAGTCAAAATTTAAATAAATATGTTTTTGAATGCATAAATTAATATATAACAGTGCTTCATAATTTTACATCTTGATGAACATAGGTAGACAATTTAATTATTTATAATGAAATGTATTATATTTGTTATAAAAAGAGTTATAAGTTTACAATAACTCAAAAAGTAATTTTCAATGAAAGTAAAATTACAAACAGCTGTATGTGAGAATGACTCAGACACCTGGGGTTGCACATGCTTATGCTGCCTGCATCTGTTACCACTAGGTGGGATTTAGCTCAGAGCTGAAACTAGGTGAGGTTTAATATACTAGAAGTTAAAAATGCTATAAAGAAATATTAACATTTAAGATTTTAGTTCCCATTGTTGTTTCTTTCACCCACTGACCCATATAAAAAAAACAAAAACATCCAGCCAGACTGTTTGTGATAGGAATAGAAATAAAATAATGCAGGTACATCTGTAAGCTATGTCTGAAGTAGTGACAATAATGCATTTTGTTTTGAATCATAATATCAGTCACCTGATTGTGTAATTGTAAATATTCAATAATTTTGGTGTTCTATGTAAAAAATGAGTAAAACATTTTACAAAGCTTGGAGTGAGGATTAAGATACTCTTTGGATAGAGGCGGTTTAAATTTTGTATTTTAAATATCAATTTTAACATTTGGTTCAGTTTACTGTCTGATTCTTGTAAAGTTTTGTGATTATTTCTTTTGAATACAAACAAGAAATTTAAAATATTGTTCAAACATGACTCTCCCGAATGCTGCAGCGTTGTATAACAGACCAGAATTAGGGCACTTCTTTTTGTATTCTTAAAATTGCCTGGTAGGGTGAGAAGCAGAAATGTGTATGTGGACAATATACACTGTTGGCTTAAGAACTTGATATGCATGACATATATCAGATGAACAGCATCCTATGTGTAACCTGTCACTACTTACATTTGTCTCTGTTAACTGATACCTAAGTTTAGTGGTATACTAGTCCAAATGCAAGATGTGAACAAATACTCTTTATTTTATTTTCATTATTGATTTAGTGAAAACTTATTCTACATATTGTTTTGTGTTATGTATTATGTTTTTCTTTTATATTTTAGTCCATGTATTATAGCCATAAAGGTGGCACAATTTAAACAATAATCATAATATAGTAATTTACGAGCTCTTTAATAAACATTTTCACAATCTCCAGTTTTGTTTTATGATTATCCCTAGTCACAATAAATTAAACATTTATAAATGAAATCTTTTTTTCCTCTCCTTTTTTCATGAATTTATGAACTTTACTTATAATCATAATGATAAAACATACTAATTAATCTTGTTTTTATTTCGTTGTCATTTCATTAGCTTGTAATGCTTTTTCTCCAGGTGCATGCCTACATTATAGCCCAACTAAAGAAAGATATGCCCTCTATGTTTGGGAAAGACTCCAAGAAGAAAGAACTGATAGCTCGTTTACCTGATATCTTTGCCCAGTTGCAGCGTGAGCATCAGATTTCCCCCGGTGACTTCCCCAACTGCAAGAGAATGCAAGAGCAGTTGCAGCACCAAGATTTCACCAAATTTCATCAGGTACTTTTTAGTGATTTAAAAAATATTTGTACAATATGTTATTAAATTAAAAAAGAATGTTAAAAGAAAATTAAAAATTGTCATTATTCAAGATATATTTGGGGTGGCTATTTGATTACATTATACTACTTAAAAGATAGCATGGTATCAATTAGAGATGAGAATCGAACCGAAGTCAAACCCAGCTAACCACACCAAAACGGAACCTGAAACTTTAATGACACTGATTATGAACCTGGTGTAAAATGATTACAACTGACCATGTTTTGTGAATGTGGCACATCACCACTTAATGACAGAAATGCTTATATTTTAAGTATACCAGTGACCCATAGCAAAGTGTTTTTTGTTTGTTTGTTAAACCACAATGTTTTTATCACAAAACATACACCCCATTTGGCAACAAAGGCTTGATTTGTATTAAGGCAATGTAATTAAACAAAAAAATTATGTAGCAGACTCTTTTTCATCTAGTGTCGGCAGTGTATGATTCAAAAACAAAGAATTAGATAAGTCAATTTTATTTATCTATCAGTCCAACAATTGACTATGCCTAGATGATGTGAGATGTGCCTGAGAATTCTACAAAATAAACAAGAAACACAGAGGTGCTGCAACAGATCAAAATTTATGAAAGATGATAGAATGCATTCAATGCATTGGTTGTTTTAGCCTGCGCCCTTGTTTTAAAAAGCCAAAACCTGTTTAAAACCATATTTCTGAAACCGATAAAAGTTACATCCCTAATTATTACCGAACCCAAACTTAAATCTGCTACGCAATGAAACCGAACTGCTACAAGACGGTTCGATTCCCATCTCTAGTATCAATATGTATTTAAATGAAAGTACCTGGTAATAAAATTACTGATGTTCTGATTAGGTTCTCCTGCAAATGAAATTTAGGGGACAATGTAACTCTGTAGCTTTATAAAACATTTTTGTATGAATTTTAAAATTTTACCCCTTTTATAAAAGGAGAAAGCTCTTTAAATTTCTTCAGTTATTTGATAATGGGGGAGAATTTATATGTGGCTGGGTAATATCTAAAGGAATAAGGAACACATGCTATTAATGTCACAGCTGTTGGTGACCCCAGGCATGTACACTCGTTATTAATTTAAAATAGCACAACGATGTGCATGGGGCAATAATAATAACCTCCTGTTAGGTCATGCATGCATGGCTAGAGACCACGCCTGACCAACATTTGTCCAGTGACCAACGGGTGACACTGGCATCATGGTTTCTAAGTGTGTACTATGTAAGGCAAGTTCGATATAACCCACTCATTTTGAATTGATAGAGACAACTGGTAGCAAGCAGCATTAGTTCTTAGTCAGCTCACCAGCCTTTATGACTGCTTCATATTGTCCTTTTTCTTTCACTTTCTCTGCTTTTACCATACTCTTTAAACTTAAATCAATAAAAAGCTATGATTGTCAGGCCCTGAATTTGAGTTTTTAAGTAAATATATATATATATATACTGTCCGTCACTCACCACTCGGCTACATATAATTTTCACTTTTAAAATTTATTTATTTATGCTTTAAATTTATTGAAACATAATTTATTTTACCTGATCGGGCATATCAATGATGCAATTTTGAGACAACATAAATAAGAAAAATATGCCTGCTTTAAGCTTAACTTAGTCTATGATTCGGAAATCTATAAATACTTACTTGTTTGAAACCAATTGAGGAAGTTTAAAGTTTTTATAAACAATTATTTTTGCTACTCAATGAATGAATGATTAACTATCTGCCCACAGATCAAGCCCAAACTCCTAGAAGTTGTTGATGCAATGCTCGCATCAGACATTGCAAGACTGATGCAGATGATTCCAGCAGAGGAGATTGAGATGTCTCACAATGAGCAGGCCAATGGAAATATTCACGGTGGTGCCTTCGAAGGCTACACTGAAAGTCCATTTGGTGTAGGTCGTGGTGAGGGCGTAGATGCGGGCCGTGGTGAACACGAGTGGGTGGTCGAGTCCAGCAAGTATGAATACGATGACTCATTTGCCAAGCTGAACCCCATCAACGGTAAAATCTCAGGCGCTGCGGCCAAGTCAGAGATGGTCAAATCAAAGTTGCCCAATACAGTGCTTTCTAAAGTGTGGAAGTTATCAGATATTGATCGTGACGGGATGCTTGATGCAGATGAATGGGCCCTGGCTAACCATCTTATTAGGATCAAGTTGGAAGGTCATGACCTTCCCAACACTCTGCCAGATCACCTGATACCACCTTCAAAGAGGGAAGGTGTGGCAGCACTAGCTTCCTAAGCTAACATTCATTGACTGTCATCAGGATTCTCAAAAATTGGTGATGTTTTTATTTCTATTACTTGAAACAAGGAATGAGCCTATGGGATTAGAGAGTAACTCAAAAAGGGTTCAAATAATACAAATTGACCTTACATAAAATTGTGCCTATTTATATACACTTTATTTGTATTGTGTAAATCGGAAAGTATTTGGTAAAAAAAAAAATCATATTTTTAGAATGTGAAAAACCAGGTTAATTTAAATACATATATTAATTTTTATTTAGACGGGATAAGAATTGTGTATTAAAACAGAAATTTAGTTTTTGTTTTGTATAGATATCTATGTATAGTCCATTATCTTTGACTCATGTAAACAATGGCTGTATTAAAGGAAGCATCATCAGCATTATCTTCTGAGTTGTCATTTCTGAATTTGTAAAGATTTTGAGTATTTAGAATAAAAATATTTTTTGTTTGCAGTAGAGCCTTGATTACATCTAGATATTATTTGAAAAATACTAATTTCCATTACGCTGTGGCATGATAGACCTTTAAAATCAGTACAGGTAAACCAGCTTTTGGAAATTTTTCATGGAGGAAAGTAAACAGTATTTATTTTATCATTGTAGAGTCTAGATTGCTGAATATTTTGATAGCACTTTTGATTAGATTATTTATATAGTGATGTAATCAAAGGATGAAAATGAGGCCCTACTGCTATTAATATTATAAAATTTAAAACTCCATTGTTTAAAATTGTTTTATTCAAAATGAGTTGTACTTCATATTTCTCTGTAACATAACCTATTAATGTTTATCTCACTGTACATGCATATTATTGTTGTTTTTTTCCTCTTTCTTATACATAATATTTTTGTACTTTGCTTGTTGCATTACAAACTCAGTTATTTTATTGTCATAATTTGGTTAGTTTAATTCTTCATCTTTAGTTTCAGTCAGTTTCTGAACCATGATTTAACACAAAAAATATTTTTTAAATGGTCTATTTCAATGATTGTTTTGTATCACTGTAGTTAAGTTTCTTCCGAACCCAAGTCTACTTAAAAAATACACATATAGCCATGGGTTTTTCTTGTTTATTTTCTATTCCTACCATTTAGCTCTAACAATAAACTGAGGTCCATTAAAAGGTGTTAATGAGAATTGTTTGTTACGTATTTATCATAATAATATAAATCTCCGAATCATGCAAAAATATTTCATTTTAATGTATCTATTATATATTCAAACATAGCTAAACACACATAATATAAATCTATTATTTGTCCAATGTATATAAATTGCAATAACAAAAAAAACTAACCATGGGCTCTTAGATAACCTTAAGTTTTATTTTTTGTGTTGGGAATTAAAAAATATGTTTGTTCATAGTCACATGCAGTTTCAGTGATCTATATTGAGTGTCCTTTAAGGAATAAAAAGTGATTGCTTATAATTTGAAGTGAATTTCATTCTGTAACTCTTCAAATTCACTGTTTTTTTAAAGTACCTAACATATTGTTATAGAAGTATGTTTGTTAAATATCCAGATCCTGACATAGCTACACAGCAATAGTATTAAGTTGAAAATACAACACTGTTTCATTTGGTGGGTCCAAAAAAAAGAAAGAATATGCAGATGTGTCAATTAAATACATTCTCTCCTCATGAGAGGTCTCCCCCCCCCCCCCCCCCCCCCAACCTCCTCAGTATCATCCACAACTGACTTAAATTATTCAGTATTATGGACACTTGTATTTGTAGCCATATAAACTCTTTGGTAGAATTTTAATTAATTTAATAAATTTTACAAATTAATTTACCTTCTGTACTTGCTATTAAAAATGTTGATGACCTGCTAGAATCTTAGCTTCATAGTTTATGTATTGAGAACATCTCTTACGGCAGCTGTGGAGACCCTTTTAATGCCTGCCTGTAACATCATTTTTTATTTTAACTAACAAAATTTTTTTATCAGAATAAGACTTGTCTGTGACACTTTCCCCTCCATGTGCACAATTAGAATAGTCTACTTAGTATCTTAAAACGCGATAGGTTTGGTGTAAGATTTCATCTTCATTTAACGTTACAAGTATAACCACTCTGTATTGATGTCTTTGCTGACTTATTAAAACAAAACATGCTAACAATGGTTCTATTTTGGGGTTGCTCTGTATTAATGTTTCTCACGTGGTTTGTGTTTATAATTAACACTTTGTAGGTTTTGAACTAAAATAAAAATTAATTATTTCTGCTTTACTATTTCTAAATCTATAATTGCAACATCTTTGTTACAAATACTTGTACATATAATTTTTAAATAATTTTGTCCACTAGATGTAAAGGAGAAGGCTGCTAAATAAACTGATCCTTATGAAATGAAAGCTCAGTTATGATTTTCAGGGCTATTGCAGTTCAAATCACACTCTGGCTGGGATGAAATAAAATATTCTAGATTTGGAAAATTTTAGAACTTGTAATGTCTTAGAATCAACAATAGAATACATCATAATACATGAGCGAGGTTGTTAAATTCATAGACTTGAAATTAACATTGGACAAGACCGAAGTTATCAATGATACTCAATTAAAATATGTTGATTTTTATTGCTTCAATATTCACACATCTCTGTTAGGAATAGTCACTATCACTTATCTAAATCTGAAAGAATGCGAGATTGTTTTAATTTGTAGCCCTAAATACGAGTTATGTTTTGAAAAATCACTGATATAAAATGTATATACATGTATCAATATTTGTGAGAAAGTTCACAGAAGATGCATGTTCTGGTTCGAACTAGGCATTAAGTGCCACATTATACAAACTTGTTTATAGGTTGCTTATACAATTGTGTTGTTTTACATATTTAAAGGGTCTATGAACTTTGGAAGTGATATAAACCAATTCTTATCAGTAATATTTTCTTTACACCACATTTATTTAGTAATAGCTCATATAAATTTTGAATGTTTCCCCTACATAACCTTTGGAAGTAAGTTAAAAATTTGCTGGTAAATTCCTAAATCTAAGTTTATTACTTTTTTTTGGAAATAATTTTCAATGGATCATATTCTCTGACAAACCAACTGAAGTGAGAGGTATCGGTACGAATAATACTAATATATTTTATGAATATAGAAATTAAGCAAATATCCGCAGTTATGGAATTTTTTGTTCTTTATTTTTTCTTCTTCAAATCCTTGATCATGGCATGTCTTTAATGACGTTGTACTGCTCACAAAATGAACATGAAGCAGTAGATGTGCAATAATGCTTATTTAATAAACATTTTTCTATTTATCCATTACTTTACTGCTGTTTCTTTTAAATCTGCATGAATAGGAATTTGATTTTTTGCATTCACCATGTTTCATGTTTCGGAGATTAAAACTATAACCACTGTTTTCTAAATTTTATTGTTTTGTTATTTACATGTTTTGTCAATTTAATGTGTACTTGTATATTTTTTTTAGATATTCTTTACTTTTCAATTGCTTGTGGCTTGGTTCTATATTTCATCACTATTTGTGGCATCAAAAAGAGCTTTAATGATATTTTAAAATAGTCTTATGACTGTAAAAGAGTAGGGACTGCCTAAGAACACATTTAATTAAAAATTTTAATTTAACCACCTCTATTATTGAGCACCACAAAACGATTCTTATACCTTGCTCTAAGGTAAGAATGGCTGAACAACTAAGGCAAGAATGCACTAAATTAAACCCACTTCTTCATTTTAACTTACTTTTAACCAGCTAAAAATTACTTTTTGTGTATTATTTAATGGATTCCACATTTAAAGCCATATGTAGATATGAACACCTTTGCTTTATTTTAAAACTGCTAATCACCATATAAGGCCTGATCCTTGGTGCTAATATTGTGCTAAGCTTGCATATTGTTGCTGCACAGTATTGCATTTAGTGTGTAAAGAATTGAATTGCGATTTTATTTTTGAAAAGAAATAAGAGATAGTTTATTATACAATATTCTTGTGTTGTGAATGAAATTTTTTTATTTATTTCATCCAAGTATTGATTTCTTATATTCTATAACAAGACCTTTCCAATTAGCAAATCAATAATGGTACTGTACACAAAGTCAGAAATGGACATTTACTGATGTTTGGAAATAACTATTGTTTGTTCTATGTACCTTGACTTTGTACCTATATCTTTCACTCATTCCTTGGTTTGGAATTATTTTTTACAGTTCCTATAAGTTGGACATTGCTCACACCACCCCCTTCACTTTATGTAAAAAAAAAAAGAAAGTTTTTCAGCATACAGCCTGAATTTATATGTCACCAGCATTAAATATATTTATCAGGCCACTTAAACAAAATCATGTATATTAAGAATACTGATAAAGTCTATAAGTTTGCTAATCATTTTTAGGAAATTTAAATATGAAACGGATATAGTATAGTTGGGGAAAAACTGTGCCCATATGCTAAATACGGTACTGTGATCATGGCACAAGGTTAAATGTAAAACTTTGAATGCTGATTATTCAATATTCCATCCACTGCTAGGGAGCTACAGCCCATGTAGGATTTTGGTCTGCTTCACCACTTCCTTCCAGTCAGGCAATCCATCCCTGTGGCGGTACAGCCCAAGTAGGGCTTATGGCCTGCCTCACCTCTTCTTTCCACTCAGACCATCCATACATCACTGTGGCACTACAGCCCATGAGGGGCTTTGGTCTGCCTCACCACTTCCTTCCACTTAGACCTAACTGATATTTTTCTTTGCCATGCATGGTTTCCCATCTGGTGTAGATTTTTTTCGACATCACCCATCCATCTAAGCCTAGTTCTGCCTTTAAGCTGCTTTCCTCTGGTGCTTTGGTGGTGCACCCTCTTTACTCCTTTGTCATTTGGCATTCTTTCTAAGTCTCTCTATTCCCCCATCCCCCAGCTTAGCATATGATCTATACAATTCATGGTTGGTTCGTATTCTCCTTCCATATTCATCCTTTTTTGGTCCTTATATTTTCTGGAAACCTTTTCTCTCCTATGTGTTTAATAGGTTTTCTGCCGTTTACGTTATGGTCCAAGCTTCTTAGAATTCTTAAATCTACCATGCATTAATGAGAGGACAAGACATAAAATATTAGTTTTTTATAGTGTCTATTAATCTAAATCTAGTTCATATTAAATACAATTTTGTTCTGGATGTAATTACATGCTAAATGTCAAAGAAGTTGTCATTGAAATGGGATATTTTTACTTTCATTTCTAATAAAATATTTACAGGATATATATATTATTTTAGTTTGGATATGATTTTTTCTGGTGTCAGTATGCTTTTTGAATTTGTAGCATTATTTTATTTCAGTTTTTTAATTGGAAATAATAATATTAATAAGGTTTTTCAATGTTGGGCTAGACAAATTATGTTAATGCTTAAGAAAATTCATATAATTCTTTTTATTTGATTTATTCCTAGCTTTGAATAACTAAAATTTATCAGATTAATACAAATTTATTATGTAATGTTTTCCAAAATACCCAGAACCTTTTTTTTAAAATTTTATTGTGAGCTAAATAAAAACATATTTTTGCCAACTATGAAAGGGTTAAGTAAACCAGTTTTGTTTCATTAGCAATATAAATACTGTAGGCTCTGTTGATTGCCGCGGTCCAAACATTAAGATATTTCTCTTATACTACAATGCATTTCTTTGATCCCCCGAAATTTAATGAAGTTGCTAAGCTGTAATACAGCTATGCTAAGCTGTAATACAGCTAGATTGTCTTAGTTTTATAAAATAAATTATTAGTTTCTATAAAATATGAAACATTGAATATAAACTTGCATTTCCTATTTAATTTCTTCCCTGACTTTGCGCCTGGCTAAAAATAAATTCTGGGAAATAATACCAACAATCCATCTGATTATCGCACGATTATGTCTAAGCAATAAAAATAAAATCCACTTGTATAGTATTTTTTTAAATTGAAGTTTCCATTTTTTTAGCATGTTTTATTTTTAAATCTCCATACTTTTTCTTTTACACAATTATTGTGTGAACTATATGTTTTTATTTGTAAAAAAGATGACATAATATAACTTACTAGCCACATTCATAAAGCTAATTCTTTAAAAGAGGGAAATTTTTAAAAATTTTGATACAAATTTATTTTATTTTTTAAACTGAGTTGGCTATAACAAGTTCTATAAAAAGTCAGTTTCGTAAAATATTTAAAAAAAAATTAAATTCATTACAATTATGAATGGGACTCTCGACAAAAAAAATCACTTTTGAAGTCTGATTAATCACTGCACTCAGTAATTATAGAAACATGTAAAAGATTTGATTAATTAATTGTCTATTGGTAATTAATAGAATTTTCATTTCAACTTTTTTTTTCATAAACTACTTCCTACTTTAATGAATCTACTTTAAATGTAGAAATTTAGAAAAAAATGTAGAAAACTGTTTGATAATATTATGAAACCGTCTCACTTCAAAGCACAACCAACTTGGGTGATAGGTTTGAGATTACTTGTTTTACCGTGAATACAAATACTCATCTATCTAAACTTATTTAAATATTTACACGACTGTGTTAATTATTTAGAGTTTCTAAAATGGAATATTTTTTTTATTGTCAAGGTTCATTATTGCTCATGAAGATTTTTTTTTTAAAAAAGATAAACCTTCTTTTTAGAAGTACTCCCTGCTAAAAATGATCTTGTATTCTTCTGAATCCCCAACGACAGAAGAAGTTTATAAGTTAAGTGTGAACATTTTGTGTTAGAAATTGTTACTTTAAAAATGTGTAACTGCTCAAATAAACAATATAGCCATGCATGTACATTTATTTTCATGTTAACTTACCAAAACGTTTGTTACGAGTTGCATTATCAGTAGCTTAACAGAATGGACTCCCCTGATAATAATGATATCATTGAAACCACTGTCCTCTGCTTGCTTGTTAGCAGCCCGAAAAACTATGCCAAATTATTTCGATTTTTGTTTTTGCTTGTTTGACATTTTGTTTGATTAATTTTAGCATCTGTACAGTTTTGTCTAATGCCCAGCTCTGCTGAGTGAAACCTACAATGTACTAATGCAATTTCCCACTCTGCTGAGTGAAACCTACAATGTAATAATGCACTCATTAACATGACCAATAATTAAACTGTATTCATTCACCACTGACTTTACTTTCGTATCTTATTTTACTTAACAATAAATGCATTGTCAAAATTGCAGGAACCTATAGCAATGTAAACCTTTAGAAATCTGACTAAATATCTGTTATGGATATTAATACATGTACATCTCAGAACATGTCGCCTGACTTTCTGCCCTGGCATGTTTATCATGTCCAGTCTCAATTGACTTATGGGGGTCGTCCAATCAGAAAAAGCAAAAAGAGTAGTTTATATTGATTATTTTAATATTCTTCTTATTTATTATTCTTTTTGTGCAAGGTATTTTTTGTAAACATAGTCTAATATTATTGTCCAAATTAAACATAATTTGATTTTAAAAATTACTGTTTAAGATATAGTTCCTAAACATAATTTTGATGGATCTTTGGTCTTCATCAATCCATGTAATTTTTATTTTAAGCTCTATTTAATATACCTTATTTTTTTATTTTTTATGTAAAACAAAATTAGTTTCAAAACATGCACCAATTAATTTCTAGACTTATTCAGGTCTAATCAGAAGTTAGACCAATTCAGTTCAGTACTGTATAATTACTAAATAACTGCTTGCAGCTCTATTTTAGCAATCTGATTTTTACTACCTTGCTAGACCATATTTATTGATAGAATATCTAACAATATCAACATTATTATCAATATTTCAATGTAGACATTTAGATAGTTAGGACACAGATGTTTCAATGGCATGTGTATGTAAAATTGTAGGTGGTATGTTCAATGCACACTGACAGTATTTCACTAGCAATGTGACCCTGATTATGGCTGACAGTTGTAAACAAAGAGAATATCATTCATTGAATTGGACTTGATTGATCTTTAGCATTGAATGTCTTTGTACACATTGGTAATGTTGTGTTAAGTCATTTGTTTAAACTAAGTTGCTATCTAAAAGGGGGCATGGAAAATGTGGTGTGTTCAATGTTAAAACGGGGTTGGGTAAGTATGTGGGGTGTTCAAGGTTCAAAAGAGGTGTGGTAAGTGTGTGGGGTGTTCAATGTTCAAAAGAGGTGTGGTAAGTATATGTGTAGTGTTCAAAGTTTAAAAGGGGTGTTTGGGGTGTTCAAGGTTTAAAAGGGGTGTTCAAGGTTTAAAAGGGGTGTTTGGGGTGTTCAAGGTTCAAAAGGGGTGTGGTAGGTGTGTTGGGTGCTCAAGGTTTAAAAGGGGCGTGTGGGGTGCTCAAGGTTTAAAAGGGGCGTGTGGGGTGCTCAAGGTTTAAAAGGGGTGTGTGGGGTGCTCAAGGTTTAAAAGGGGTGTGTGGGGTGCTCAAGGTTTAAAAGGGGTGTGTGGGGTGCTCAGGGGTTAAAAGGGGTGTGTGGGGTGCTCAAGGTTTAAAAGGGGTGTGTGGGGTGCTCAAGGTTTAAAAGGGGTGTGTGGGGTGCTCAAGGTTTAAAAGGGGTNGGTGTGGTAAATGTGTGGGGTGTTCAAGATTTACAACGGGATTTGGTAAGTGTGCGGGGTGCTCGAGGTTTCATAGGGGTGTGCGGGGTGCTCAAGGTTTAAAAGGGGTGTGCGGGGTGCTCGAGGTTTCATAGGGGTGTGCGGGGTGCTCGAGGTTTAAAAGGGGTGTGCGGGGTGCTCGAGGATTAAAAGGGGTGTGTGGGGTGCCACAGGTTTAAAAGGGGTGGTGGGGTGCTCGAGGTTTCATAGTTATATAATAACAGAAAAGTGACTTTCCTTACATTGAGATCACCTCCTTCTACTCCCCTCCCCTTGATAGCGCTGACATTTCGTTAAGGCAAAACAAGGACACATTTGACGGAAAGTCTGGCAACACATCTGAGTTCGGTGAATGCCTTCCACCAAGTAACGCCACCTGTTGCAATACTTAGTAACAATTTTTGAGCGAGTTACCTGTCGTGTCGTCGTGGTAACTGGTGTAAAAAAAAAAAAATTAAAAAACAAACCATGAAACAAAAAAGAAAACCGACCTCCCCCCCCCCCCCCTTCCTTTTCACCCACTGGTTGGCATCACGTGCGATGAAAGGGTATGATTCCTGGGATGGAAAATTTCAGTTCTATCTCATCCTCAGAGGAAGAATTTACTAATGGTTCTCTGCCACATTCCGTATCTTTAAGTATTACGCGTAACTGATTCAGGTGTCGTCCAGGTACAAAAGACACACGAAGTCTCTGAGGCATCTGTTTCCCAAACCAGCTTCAGAAACCCACTGGGCATACGGCACACGGTGTCTGAGAGTGCAGCTCTGGTGCAGTTTCCTTAGCTTATTCCGACAGATGTCTCTCAGTTGAAGCGGTCTGTTGTAGAAATACATAAGCAGCCGGGCCAGAGAGTTATCATCTCGGAACCTCATGGGCACGTCACTGCTGGAGACATTAGGGTCACGAATTCGTTTTATCCAATGATCCCCGGTCACGTCGTAGCCAGCCTGGAGCAACAGAGAAATGATGGCCAGACTTTTCGCTCTCGTTTTCACATTCATAGCCATCTCAGCCGCCACCCACAGCAACGAACGCCTGTGTCCCGGGTAAATCTTTTTGATCTCCCCTTCTTCCATGCTGTCGGTTGGCGTGAGGAATAAATGCGTGCCCTCGCAGCGGATTCCCATGTCAGCATTGTTCTGGAGCAGCACAAGAACGGAATCTCGACTTGAGCGGTAGACGGCGTTCCACAAGGCCGTGCTGCCGTGTCGGCTTCGGCTGTTGACATCCGCCCCGTAGGCGATCATCTCGGAGACGAGCGCGTCCTGGTCCCTCCAAGCCGCGAACATGAGCGCCGTGTCGTCGTCTTCGTCCCTCGAGTTGATGTCTGAATACGGGAGGATGAACTCCGAGAACTTGCCGTGGTTGAACGCTATCGAAAAAGTCAGTGCCGTGTTGCCGTCACGTGACTTTTGCTTCCCGTCGGCCCCCAGCAGCAGTAGCATCTTGGCGGCCTTCTTGTTACCGTCCATGGCGGCAAAATGTAAGGCCGAGAAACCGTCACGGTCAAGGATTTTAAGAGCGTCTTTCCTTGATGGAACGCCACATATCGTAGACACAATAAGATTCATGACACTTTCTGCGTGTGTACCAACACCTGCAGTGCACGCTACACAATACAGCAAGTTAGGAAGCTCTTGTAAGAGGTAGACCTTGTGTTGACGTTTGAAAGCTTTGCAGGTTAGTATGTTTTCGACGATGGCCAGTGAGCCTGTTTCGAGCAAACATGAAATGGAGTTAAATCAAACAACCCTTAAAACAACGGTTTCCGTATAAATACTTTTCATGTATTTTTAATTATGTAAAAAAAGGAGAAAGGGGGGGGGGGGGGGGGGTTAGAACATTTGATAGAATGTGTCGTCATCAGCAAAGAGTGAATGTGCCAAGTTTAAGCTCGATAGGTTGACGGGAATTAGGTCAATTCGCCGACCGAATGATTTGCCAGCCGGCCACGAACAAATGCGAAGTTAATATAAAGGATTTGAAAAAGAAACAGAAATGTATATTATTTTTAATGTCGTCATTTTAACAGCCCAATGAGGTACGCCAAACGAAGACGAACACGTATTTATTACACTTTAAATGAGACGCATATGATAAGGTTTGAATGAAAAGGATGACAGCTAATTGTGAATCGGGGCATATCTTCAATTCATCTATTCCTAAAGGGGTCGAATGGCAGCTCTGAGCACCATATCCTACTCTGAAATACTCTTAATTCAAGGTGACCCCCCCAAGGGCAATAAGGCCTGATCGGGGGTTTGGGGGGGGGGGGTAAAGGTCCAGTGACGGGACGCACCCATGCGCAAAACCTTACAATCAATTCACCCCTCACCTCGCTGTTTAGCTATTTTTATGTGGCTAGTCTTGAACATGACGCCATCGGTCCAGTGACGGGACGCACCCATGCGCAAAACCTTACAATCAATTCACCCCTCACCTCGCTGTTTAGCTATTTTTATGTGGCTAGTCTTGAACATGACGCCATCGGTTACCTTTCGAAATTGCCTTCTCTGCTGCCGCCAGACACATGTCCTGAATGTCCGTGGTGATATCACCAAGATCGGCCAAGGCTGCCAGAGTTTCTTTTTGAGAGCCCCTCTCCACGGCAAGGAACAGTTTCTCCATGCACTAATAACTGACTTTAATCTGATTTATGATTAATAGTCGCGGCTCTCAAATAGGTGGAGGTGGCCTCCATGCGGAGTTACAGATGAATAGAAGTGTTTGTGTGTCAATCAATTGGAAACTCAGCAGTAGCGGCAAGTATAGCCTATCTATGTGATATTCTGCTCCTAAAGAAAAGGACGATTTTTTTTTACAACAAATAGATTTATATAATAAGAAATACAAAAGTTTCTGGAATATAGATGATTTTTACAAAATCTCAATAAATAGAGAAATATGGATAATATTTATTCATAAAAGTGGTTTATAAAAACGCAGGGGAGGATCCAGCTAAGCTGAAAGAGGGAATCGCAGAATGCTAGACTTATATAATGTGTGGGGCAGAGTGGTAAAAATAGTTTTCACGCAAACATTCTTATTGAAAAGTGAATCGTTCCAGTGACACCATAACTGAACTTAGAAGGCAGAGTTCCTTAACCAGGCTGCTCTCACCCCCAGGGGTGTGGGAGGCAAAGTCGGAGACTGCGGTAAGACCCTGAAAATTACGATTATTTGCATTTTTAAATTAACATTTTGTTAAAAATCAGGCTGGTGCAGGAAGTGTTTTGAAATCAAGAGAGTGTGCAGGAAGTGTTTTGAAATCAAGAGAGTGTGCAGGAAGTGTTTTGAAATCAAGAGAGTGTGCAGGAAGTGTTTTGAAATCAAGAGAGTGTGCAGGAAGTGTTTTGAAATCAAGAGAGTGTGCAGGAAGTGTTTTGAAATTAAGAGAGGGTGCAGGAAGTGTTTTGAAATTAAAAATACTAGCCTACTTATATAGTACTAAACATAAAACCCTACCTATATTATTACTAATCATAATATCCTACCTATAAAGTACTAGATCTAACCATAGTACGTAATTTTTCAGAATGGTGTCACACCTGAAATGGTGTCACCCGGTGCGGTCCGCACCCCCCTAGCAAAGCCACTGGTCTACCTACATAATACTTAACATAATAGCCTACCTAAATAATACTAAACATAAACTGGCTTCTTTTCTAAAATGTCTGCACTCACTGATCGGCTTAATAATCTTTTAGTGTTTCCGTTGGATTACACACATCCACCCGTAAAGCAACCCATAGGACTAAACACTGACAGTGTCAACACACACGTTGACAGTGTCGACCTACCATGAGAGTGTCGACACACCATTTTAATTGAAATACAACTAACACACGCCAACTTTCCCCGTGTTCTTACTGGCACCAAGTTATCGACCCACACACAGTTTGGTGACAAATCTCATTCACCACTGTATTGATTTTTTTTTTTTTTCACAATTAAAAATATGTTGGTTACAGCCGCATAACCCCATAGACGACAACTGTCACATTAACCCCGGGGGAGGGGGGATATCTCTGATAGGCTATATAGATAGGGCTTTACCACACCCAAAGCTACCCGCCCTTTACCCCCACCCTTCACAACACACACAACACACAGACACACATTGCACACCCTCACCACTCACAGTTTTTCACACTACGGATACCCTCTGACAGTAGCCAACTTGGAAATATGCTATCGAAACTTATTCATATTATTATTATTTTTTTTTAAATTCAAAGTCTTCGCGAAAGAAGTATGCAGTGGCGTACCTTGACTAAATGCTGCACGGGGCGAACTTCCTAAAGTGCACCCTCATCACAACACACACTATTTATGCAATGTTATAAAGGCCAACACACAAATTCCAAGATTGTCAACCGGTCCGCTGACCCCTTACGCAAACATCCAGGCGCGCCCACTGAAAGCAGGTGTAAAGTGTGTACTAAATAAATGGCAACTCACTCATACTGCAATAAAAATCCACACTACAACTATTTTCGTCTGTATCGCCGCCGTCTACTTACAAGAGGAAGGCCCCGACCCTAGCCCCAACTTATCGGCTGCTCTTACAATGCTTGAGTTGTCTACTGAGTTCTTTTCTTTTCTTTGTTATATTTTCATTTCTATTGTTGGCTGAGGAAGGCTTTATGCCGAAACGTCCTTGTTTTTTGTCCTGTTACCTTATTTCAAGCTTCCACATACCTCGTTTCAATATTTCATTCATTTACATAGCTTGAAAGCAGTCTCTTCATTTATTTCTTACAATGCACACCAACGTAATAATCTTACATCCAATATTTAAAGAAACAAACCACAAAAAAAACCGAGTTATTGTTTTTAAAGGTCAACGCATTTTCTTTCACACAAACTTCTTATCTCAAACATTTGGACACAGATTAGCGTTATCGGTGCCGAATTAACAATAGTTGAGGCCCCTAACCCCCCCCCCCCCATGCAGTCGAAATTTTAACTTCCCCAGTAACGTAGCCGACTTAAAGGGGTGCGAAGGGGCTGCGCTTGGAGATTATAACATTAAAAATAAATCGGCGTGTGTTTTAGGTGGCACACTTTTTGGGGGAATTCTCCCCGTGCAGTGTTTTTGTTACAGTACACACACAATGCCCCCCAATCCCCGTGAAATATCTATAGGGCCTATCCTTCACTTTGAGTTCGAGTCAAGCTTTTGTTAAAATCACATACTGTAACTGAGATATGAAAAAAGTCTTTAAAAAAAAAATCTCGTTGTTGGTTACTTTTCACTGAACCAATCAACTGACACTGCAGTTAATATTCGATTCATCCCTGCTGTCATCCAAAGGCGACAATCTCTCCAAAATCCTTTCTTTGACTTTGCTGATGACCCGGTACCGTCTATCATAGAGTGGATTTCTCTTATTGCTTTTTCTTTTCTCACCCATTCCTCACAAATTAGTAATTTTATGACTTGTTATTAATGGAGATGTCAAAGATGCACATCACCAGCATACATTACGGCATTATAAGCAGGGATTTGGAGCATAGCTCGGAGCTGGAGCTCTGCAGGCGGAGCTCTGGAGCAGAGTCTTTTGGAATGAAGCTGAAGCTTGTAAAGTTTCTTACTGCTGCGAACTCCAAAATTTATAAAATTAGCAATAAATATATAGAACTCGAAAATTTTAACTTAAAAAATAATGTATTAAAATGAAGCCCCATTCTAAGTCGTTCTTCTACAACCTATGTTGCCCCACTCTTTTACCACTATGGCTATGTTGCCGCACTCATTTACGGCTATGTTGCCATACTCTTCTACCTTCTGGGGGTAATAAGGGGAGAGACTGCAATCAGGTTAGTACAAAATAAAATGAGTAAAACAGAGTAGGGTTAAACCTGAAAAAATAAACGCAACAAAACAGCAAACGTGTAGGCAGAAAGCCTTCGTCAGCGAACAAAACAACAGAAAAAACGTTATAAAAATAAGAAATAGCACTTAGCTGGTAAGTAGTATCTGTGGGCAGCAATAGAAGTGTGCACACTTCTATTGCTGCCCACAGATACTACTTACCAGCTAAGTGCTATTTCTTATTTTTATAACGTTTTTTCTGTTGTTTTGTTCGCTGACGAAGGCTTTCTGCCGACACGTTCGCTGTTTTGTTGTATTTATTTTTTCAGGTTTAACCTTACTCTGTTTTACTCATTTTATTTTCTTCTACCTTCTATGTTGCCCCAACCTTCTACCAGCTATATTGCCCCAATCATTTACAGCAATGTCGTTGGTAGGCCTACATACATTTCTTGTCTAGTTAGCAAGATGTTCAATAATAGACACATTTCTTCAAACACTTAGCACCCCCTGCCCTAACCATCCCCCAACAATTAAAAAATAATAATTCTGGAGTCTGGAGGGAAGCATAGCTTACAATTTGTGTGTTATACTGGGTAATCCCTTATTTAAGAGCGATTATTTAGTGCTAGTGAAATAAATTAAAAACTAAAATTAAATAAGAATTGTACCGGTATTAAAATCAGTAGACTATTTAGTCGAAAGCGGTTTAGTCCGATTTTTTACAAAATCGCAATTTGATGATGTTTGCCTGAATCGAGATCCGGTTTATGCACGCATTTTCAGACAGCATCCATTTTCAATCCTTAAACAGAATGGAAAGAGAGTACCCCCGTTATACAAGAGCTTACTAATTTTGCTCAAGTCTAGCTACAATGATGACTGAAGTATAATAAAGAACTGAAGGGTAAATAAATAATTTTATCTGAATATTTTAAAACAAAACGTAAAAGAATTTAATTTTAGTACTTTACTTTTTTGACTTTAGACTTTAGACCTTAGACCAGTTTTAGTTTTAGAAATGTTGATATTGAATATTGTCATGACCATGAAGTTAAGTTAACCACCAAGTTGAAAAATATTTTAATTTAAAATGGTTAATCTACCACTTCAGCATCGGTTTAAAAAAAAAGTATTCTAGTTTGAAGTGCTATCCTATATTATTAGAAGAATGGTTGGTAAATTTGGCTACGATTCTAAGTAGATACTTTGGTCAAAAATGTAAACATTTTTTAAAAATAAACCAATGGCACAGTTGAATAGAGCTAATTTTAAACATAATTATAACACCAAAATCATATTTTTAGCTGTTGTAGTTTTAAAGTTATGAATTTTTAAAGTACGACTTGGTTTGTCCTTTTTTAACATAGACTGCATCTCCACATTCTGTGACCTCATTCCGCTGATCGCGTCATGCGCAATGACTATATAGTTTATATAAGGCAATGCATTCCCTTATCACTAAAATACTGTTTAGGGTCGACTTATTTTAAACTTTCAACTTTGGCACATGAATAATTAATAAAAGCTTTCCCTTACCAATGGTTTAGTAGCTTTTGCACACGGCAAACTCTTATGAATGAAACTCTGAGATAGTACTACAACGTAGCCGTTATGCAAGTGGCTGTGAATGGTTGCCAATGACAACGTGTTGCACACGGAAAATTCTGATCATTTATATTATGGACTCTGCAGGGTTTTTAAAGCTCAAATTAAAACATTTCCAGTTTAAATGTCTTCAAAATGCATTCTGAAACACAAATTATAAAATATTTTGATGTATATAGTGGTAATAATTAAATATTTCCTAAGTATCGGCAACTTCCGCCATTAAAAAGGGGGCGTGGCCCAAGCCATGTCGAAATTAGGCTGAGCCACCTTATGGTGATATGGGTCACTGTGACAAGTGTAACAAACGTGGGACACGACCTACATCAATGAAACTTGGCACAGATATAGATCAATATCTAATGCTCATACAGATTTAATAAAAAAGGACCTTATCTTAAAATTAAAAAAAGTTGAGGCCCCTAACCCCCCCCCCCATGCAGTCGAAATTTTAACTTCCCCAGTAACGTAGCCGACTTAAAGGGGTGCGAAGGGGCTGCGCTTGGAGATTATAACATTAAAAATAAATCGGCGTGTGTTTTAGGTGGCACACTTTTTGGGGGAATTCTCCCCGTGCAGTGTTTTTGTTACAGTACACACACAATGCCCCCCAATCCCCGTGAAATATCTATAGGGCCTATCCTTCACTTTGAGTTCGAGTCAAGCTTTTGTTAAAATCACATACTGTAACTGAGATATGAAAAAAGTCTTTAAAAAAAAAATCTCGTTGTTGGTTACTTTTCACTGAACCAATCAACTGACACTGCAGTTAATATTCGATTCATCCCTGCTGTCATCCAAAGGCGACAATCTCTCCAAAATCCTTTCTTTGACTTTGCTGATGACCCGGTACCGTCTATCATAGAGTGGATTTCTCTTATTGCTTTTTCTTTTCTCACCCATTCCTCACAAATTAGTAATTTTATGACTTGTTATTAATGGAGATGTCAAAGATGCACATCACCAGCATACATTACGGCATTATAAGCAGGGATTTGGAGCATAGCTCGGAGCTGGAGCTCTGCAGGCGGAGCTCTGGAGCAGAGTCTTTTGGAATGAAGCTGAAGCTTGTAAAGTTTCTTACTGCTGCGAACTCCAAAATTTATAAAATTAGCAATAAATATATAGAACTCGAAAATTTTAACTTAAAAAATAATGTATTAAAATGAAGCCCCATTCTAAGTCGTTCTTCTACAACCTATGTTGCCCCACTCTTTTACCACTATGGCTATGTTGCCGCACTCATTTACGGCTATGTTGCCATACTCTTCTACCTTCTGGGGGTAATAAGGGGAGAGACTGCAATCAGGTTAGTACAAAATAAAATGAGTAAAACAGAGTAGGGTTAAACCTGAAAAAATAAACGCAACAAAACAGCAAACGTGTAGGCAGAAAGCCTTCGTCAGCGAACAAAACAACAGAAAAAACGTTATAAAAATAAGAAATAGCACTTAGCTGGTAAGTAGTATCTGTGGGCAGCAATAGAAGTGTGCACACTTCTATTGCTGCCCACAGATACTACTTACCAGCTAAGTGCTATTTCTTATTTTTATAACGTTTTTTCTGTTGTTTTGTTCGCTGACGAAGGCTTTCTGCCGACACGTTCGCTGTTTTGTTACGTTTAATTTTTCAGGTTTAACCATAC
>CAXITT010000019.1:2117157-2136324 GCA_964033795.1 Lymnaea stagnalis
AAAAAGGACCTTATCTTATTATTTCACAAAAAATTTTGTATGCGAAGATGCCTTATATATACCAAAGATTTTCAAAATAAAGGTCGATTGAAAAAAGCAAAATAGCTGGCTAGAAATGTAGGCCAAGATGTCTTCCAAATTATAAGGCCGGAAACGGAACTCAAATATATGTGGAAAGAACTAATTTAATAATAAATAGACACACATCGGAAAATTAAAAACTCGGATTTTTCGGCGCCGACGCCCATTTCCGATACAAAAAAAATAGTAGTCTCCCTTCTTTCATCGAAGTATCTAGATTCTAAGATTGCCACTATTTTCTCAATGGCTGCCATCTTGGGTAACACGTCATGTGAAGTCTTCTATCCCTATGCCTAACCTGAACCCTAAATCGATCCCTATGCCTAATGTTATAAATACTACAAGAATTTTATCTTACCCTTAATCTTATCAATAAAAGAATAACCATTAAATTATAGCAATTCAACAGTAACAACACAATTTTTTTTATTAACCGATGCTCAAGGGGTAATTACGCAAGTTAACATGAATCAGATGACGACACAGATACAGTGAAGTGAAAGAAAAGAAATTATTCCAATTAAAACCATGCATTTAAAAAACAAACTATTATGGGTCTGTTAATGGAATCAAGTTTAGAAAAAAACATGCTTTTGGAACCAACCCAAATTGAAAAAAGTAGGGGGTGTCCATAAGCATGCTGTCATACAATAATTTGTACAAGCCCCATAGATCATCACACAATTGTGAACCTTCTCCCCCTAGATGTGTGATGTCAAATATGGATGGCCCCCTCATCAATAATGTTTAGGTAAATCCATGATGATGATGCTGTGCTGATTTGGAATAATCTGAAGTGTATTTTTCAAAGGGGCCACTCAAGCCAAGTCCTAATTTCAAAGTTTGAACTTTGAGAAAATCTGGAAAATGAACAGCTGGGTAATGAAACCCTACTTTGCAGATTTAACTTTATATATTTAATTCACAAGTTTAATTATTGTATTTAGTAGAAGCGGCTCCGCCAGCCCTAATATCACTGGCTCTTGCAGTCCACAGGGATGTGGCCCAGTCCACCCCTGTCTATGTCTCTATGTCTAATAATAATAACACTAGGCAAGGAATAATTTAATGAATTTCTGTTGTGGACAACTTCAAAAAGATCATTGATTTATCATCAACCTTATAAAATCTGGCCAAAGGATGTAATTTACCTGCCTAGTCTCAAATGATGTAATTTACCTGCCAAGTGTCAAAGGTTGTAATTAACCTGCCAAGTCTCAAAGGATGTAATATACCTGCATAGTCTTTGTAAACTTAGTATAATATATGCCTTGGGATGAAAGTTTCCCAATCAAAGGGAATGAACTGCATGTTTCACTCTCCATTTAGATTCTTCCAGCTAGAATCCCTTAAGAATAAATCTCAATAAAAAATAATTTTGGGCTTTCGTGATTGTAGCCTTCAAGAATGTAAATAAATATTTTGTTAAATGGAAAAACTAACTCTGTCAAGGTGCTTTACATACTTATAATTTTAAATAGAAAAAATCCTATTTGATAAATCCTCTGTGTTTGACCAAGTCCTGTTGTGTTAAGTAAGAGACGATAAAAATCATTACGTATTGATAAAAGGTCTTTAAACTGCGTTTCATTTTTGCCTGTATTAGATTTTTAACGAAAAGGGTCTATAAAATTTTAATGAAAAAACTAAAACCTTACTGCTATGAACTTGTAAAATTTTAATAAATTAATCTAAAAAAGTACAAAAAGAATCACAGTGCATGATATTGGAATAATGAATAATCTTTTTTAAAAATATTTCTGGACTGCTCAGGAATAAACATGCCTGTTTTGTGATTTTAACCATATTTTTTGCCACTATTTCATTAAAATTAATGGGCGGATTAATAATATTACACTATTATATTTATGTATATTAGTGTACAAAATAAAATAAATCCAGGGAGAGCTGCAGGTGACCTGCTCTCCTACCAGCAATGTTGCTGATACATTAATTTCAAATATCCTAGTCCAGATTTTCCCAAGCTTTTTTGGAGTCACATCACCTTTGCTGCACTCAGGTCTTCCCAATTAACCCTATTAAAACCAACAGCTACTTTAATAAGTACACAAAGTATAAAGTAGGTTGGAGAAATAGTAAAACATACCCACCTAATAATTATAAAGATTATAACTGGCTTACATTAAGTCCCCTAATTTTTAAATACTTTTTCTTTTCCTATTTTGGCATTAAAATGGCCAATCACTATTTAAAAATAATGTTGCGGTGCCTATCGTAGAGCTTTTGCAGTGTCTCATAAAAGGATTCTTTTATCTGACCTCCTGTATCTATTGTTATTTTAATCATTTTTCTTCGCACACGCAAAGAACACAATCTTTCATTCCCTGGTTTAAAACCTATGACTGCACAGACAGCTTTTTTCATGGCAAATCCTATTCTTAGAGGGTTTGTGTTGTTACCACTATAGAATATTATGTAGTCTTTTGTTTTGAGGAGGTCTGTATTTTTCCATTGAATTTCTTGCAATGAGGCAATAGATAATTTATGTTTAATCCGTTGATTTAATAGGTTGGCTAAGGCTCTACCCAGGCTTAGTACATTCCAGGTCGCAAACCAAAAATCATGTCCATTTCCAGGCATAGGTTGATTTCCATTAGAATTAGTCTTGGTTTTATTCTGTTGATTGGCTTTCCTGATGTTAATTTTATACCCTGGGCGGCTAAAGTTGGGGGGGTGGGGGTGGTAAGGCTGCCCCTTACAGCTCTCTAGGTAGGTGCCTTAGTTTTTGGGTATGGTTCCCTAGCCTTTGTGGATCCCTCCACTTCCTACAAGGCAGTAGGTTCTGATTTTGGTCCGTTCAGGTTATTTTATTTACCTGGTACCCTCCATATCTGTGGGCTTTCTCTTATCCGCCACCTGGGGAGGTGCTCAATGGAAGATCAGCTTTGGGGTATGACAACACAAAGAGTCTTGCACAATTGGGTGCAAATTAGATAAAAACCTTTTAAAAAAAAAGAATAATATTCTATCAATCTAAATTTCCTTTAGACATATTGAGAACATTTTTTTCTGTAAAAAAAATTAATTAAAAAATGCAAAAGTGCTATTTAGATTGATTGCTTCTTATCTTTAGATTAATAGGTAGCTAGAGCGGAGCTGAAACTAACCAAATCTGACTGTAGCTGAGCTCTGTCTAAAATTCTGCACCACAACCTTGTCTGCAGCATACATTTTTTGTTAAAATCATAGTAATTCTATCTTGGAGGTTAGAATTATATTACTATTGATCAGTGACAAAAAATCATATTTAAATTTTTTTAAAGATTCTCTACTCTTATGTAGTTGGAGTTAAAATCTTGTACTGAGCTTGACTAGACCATTTTGAAGGCTTTCTTTTGTTCATTTAACACCAACCTCCATAAATCTTAAAAGCTTGAATTTTACTCACTAATTCCAATAGTAGGTGGACTTTAACTATATAATAGAGTATTCAACTTTCCCTTTGAGAACTAAGAATTTTTTGTCTCAATGTCCATGCAAACATGACTGGTGTAAAAGCAATGATTACACCAGGTATGTGATTAATTATTTTTTTAAACTTTAATTATGATGGTAACTTTCAGGTTAAAATTGTGCATAGGATATTGTCTTCATATAAATGCAAGCCATACTAGAGTAACGTTTCTATATCACTAATTAATGTGTTAATTTACTTCCAGGTTCAAGTTATTGTTTTCACAGAGATCACTTGAAGGCCCCCATCACTGCCAGACTTCACAGCTGCTCTTATGATTAACATGAAGGAGGAATCATGACATGTCAGGACAATGCCTGATCAACATTTTACTTCAGGTAATTACCTTGTTATCCCATTAATTTTTCATTACCTGTGCCAGTTTTTTTTTTTACATCTTAACTTAATGCTCGATTTATCTGACTGGGGATTAATCTTGAGGTAACTAAACATTACTGGGATCTTGGACATTTATTCCCAGTGGATCACCCTAGAAAGTTTGTAACCCACTCATAAGCCAACCCCTTTAATTTTGGCTGGGAAATTATTGAAAATACTTTATAACTATTAAACATACAGTATTATGTATAACAGAGACTCACTTCACTTGTCTACTGATATATATGGTAGCAATACTGAACATTTCCAAAAATAGAACCATTGGTGATCTACAATAAAAATGTCATATTCAATGCAGGTACTTCAATTCTAAGCACAGCCAATTATATCAGTTTCAAAATAAGGACAAACATATAACCCAATTTCTGCATATGACCAATTTTGCTCAGGACTCAAAGTGTTGCCTTCCATTAAATGACAATCCAGAAAAGCACAGGAGATGCCCCATCCATCCTTTGCACTTAATGCACAAGAACATTTAGTGCTATAATCAATCTAATCATTCATATGCGCACCCACAGACACAATCTTCATTGTTTTATATAATAGAATGAATGTACCTGGAGAAAATCTCTTATGACCCACTCATATGCCAACCTTCCCACTTATTCCCATGATAATATATTTTTTTTGAAGTAGGCTTATGAATGAGTATCGACAGTAAATGCTGAAATTTGATAGTTATGTGTTGATCATTCTCAAACTACATCCAGGAATTCAAATTAAATAATCATAATAATAAGTACTTGATGGAGCCCGCCAAACATTGGCAACAGCAATGCGTGAACTTCCCATCTACTAAAGTTACTTGACAAAAACGTGAATGAAGCAAATATAAATATAGCCGACACCCCCCCTCTTTTTTTTTTCTTTTCCCCATGATACGTCATGGCACACTTTTTATTTCACGCTGACCCGCGGATTAGCAGCCACTTTTAAACCGAATATTTTTTACAAAATACTTAAATTGAGACAATTTCATTTCCGAAAAGAAAATATTACAGACCAAACTCAATTGCGTTATTAAAAATAGATATATATCATTTAGCGTAGTTATCAGGCATTATATTTTGCGCGCTAGTGAACTCATTATTGAACCACATTCTGGCGTATCTATATATAGCCTGCGTGGTGGTGGTGGTGTTTGACCTTTGCTGGCGAATTATATATATAGATGGAGCTATATGAGAGAAATAGAGATAAATAAACCTATAAATTGTTAATGCTGATCATCATCAGTGGCGGTATGGGTCATGTAGGGCCCTGGCCTGTTCCACTACATCCTTCCATTCAGACATCATTATCACTGACACCACAGCTCATGTAGGGCCCTGACCTGCTCCACCACATCCTTTCATTCAGACATCATTATCAGTGGCGCTACGGCCCATGTAGGGTTCTAGCCTGCTCTATAACATCCTCCCTTTTAAGCTGATCCATGGCTTTACACCCTCCAGCTGATGTAAGTCCTCTACATCTCAATCAGTCTTGGTAGACGGATAAGCCGTTAACCTCTAAGCTTCTGTCTCTAGATCACTTTTGCTGCTCTAAAATCTAATATCATCTTAAGGATTTCCTGTCCAGCGCAGCCTGCACCTTTTAATTGCAGCAACTGTGGATGGGTCGTGGAACAATTGATACTGAAAATGTTCATTAGGAAATGGCGTCAATGTGCTGTTAAGCTAGTACATTAGCTATTTATGCCCCTCTAAAAGCACCCCCTACCCCGAGTTATTGGTAGGGGCCGACCGAAAGTCAGAAAAGCTGAAAATAGGCAGAAAGTTTAAAATGAATTTCGACCGAAGCCGAAACCGAAAAGAAAATATTAAGATATTTTGAAATTTGTTCCCGCATAAATTCTGCATACATCGAAAATGATATGGGGAAAGTATAAATATTTACATTCTTTTTATAAAAAATGAGATAATCGTGGATATTAATAAATAAACATAAAATATAGGTGTCTCAAACTGTCATTCAGACACTACCTCCTTGTTATTAAAGATCGCTTAGATTGTTCTTAAAGATCGCTTAGTTTGTTTTAAAGATCGTTTAGTTTTTTTAAAATGACCCTTAGTTTGTTGTTAAACATCGTTAAGTTTGTTCTCAAAGATCGCTTAATTTGTTCTTAAATGTCTCTTAGTTTGTTATTAAATATCGCTTTCGTTGATTATTAAATGACCGAAAACCTGAGTCACTTTCGGCCGCATTGCCGAAAGTCTAAGTCAATTTCGTCCGAAACCGAAGAAAAACCGAAAGTTAACTTTTCTCTCTCGGCCGAAACCCAAATTAAGCCGAAAGTTAAATTTTCAGTTTCGTCCGAAACAGAAACTTGGCCGAAAGTGATAAAATGGCCACTTTCGGCACCGAAGCCGAAATTCGGTCGGTCTCTAGATATTGGGCTATGAAGCGGCCCGTTGGAGATCTCCCTCTGTCAGGACAGCCCCTGCCCACACCCACTCGATTGAGTACCAGCGGGGCCACCTCAAGCCAAGGACATCCGGTCAGCCGCAGACGCTGCTCTCACAGCATCAGCAGTCAACTTTCCGAGGAGTCCGGATGGTATGTTTACGTCCTAAAATCTTCCCCTCCCATCCAGGGGAAGTGTCTGATGCCCTCTAATAGGGATTTCTTCAGTGGGTTTCTACCTCACAACTAAATCACAGTTTATCGGGGATGAAACTGTTGCCTAGGAACAACTACCTCAATTGCTGTATAAATAGAATCACTGGCATGAGGTTGCCACTACCCACCTCATGCTTCATGTACTCATGCTCCCTACCTGGTTTCTGATGTTTTATTTCCAGCTGCAGATTTTCCACAGCTGGCAGCCCTGTAGATGCTTCCATTTTCGGCAGATACCACGCACGCCATTTGTCTGCTAATGTCTCAATCCACTACAAAGTCAATCAGAGTCCCAGGGGACATGCATCCCCATCCATCATTATCTAACACTGGACTGTATATTTTTCTAAGAATTTTCCAGGTATTGAACAGGTTCTCGGAATTTGTCTGGCTGTTGTGCATTACCACTGGTCTTATGATGATAAAAGTTGAATGTAGCCACTCTCACTCAAAGCTGTGGTTGCTTATTTTGATTTTGTCACCTGTCTGATGTGTGAGAGAACCATACAATTTGTCGTCGCTTCATTTATCTTTAGTGGTACCGGTAATTGAGGCATCTTCTAGTTCATGGATCGCTTACATTATATCAATGCTGCTTCTGTCTGGCAGAGCTATGTTGTCTGCATATGCCAGATGTCACAAATGACTGGGGCAGGGTGTAACAATGGCGCTCCATTGCTTTTCCACGTTAATAATAATGCTCTTTTGTTCGGGTTTTCCCCATGGGTCGCGTTGCACCACGTTAGCTGGATTATGAATGAGCTGGGTGCGATTTCGGGGAAGGGGGGGGCGGGGGGAAGAAATGTTTTGAGGTTAAGGAGCGTTGAAGAATAATGAATATTTTGGAAGTTGGAAAGCGTTGAAGACTAATGGATGTTAACGGTTTGAAAAGGAACATTATTAGACTATCGAATCTATTAATACATTCTTTGTTTATAGTTGTCAATGAGGAATTTCTTAGTCATTCTTTGAAGTCTGTGTTGTCTTCGTTATATTTCCTCAACATCTGGATACTGAACTTGTCACAGAGAGGAGCAACCCCTGCCTCAACCAACACAAATACTACTTGGTACGCAACGAGCCATACCTCATATTACCATCATTAATCTGTGACACCAGATACTCAATGGTTGGGCTAAATGAAGTTGGTTGGTATCCTGATGGTTGAGGTTCTGTTATGTTTCTCTGGAAGTTGTTTGTGATTGTTCATTCGATGCTCACATGCATGTTTCTCTGGAAGTTGTTTGTGATAGTTCATTTATTGCTCACATGCATGTTTCTCTGGAAGTTGTTTGTGATAGTTCATTTGGTGCTCACATGCATGTTTCTCTGGAAGTTGTTTGTGATAGTTCATTCGGTGCTCACATGCATGTTTCTCTGAAAGTTGTTTGTGATAGTTCATTTGGTGCTCACATGCATGTTTCTCTGGAAGTTGTTTGTGATAGTTCATTTGGTGCTCACATGCATGTTTCTCTGGAAGTTGTTTGTGATAGTTCATTCGATGCTCACATGCATGTTTCTCTGGAAGTTGTTTGTGATAGTTCATTTGGTGCTCACATGCATGTTTCTCTGGAAGTTGTTTGTGATAGTCCATCCGGTGCTCACATGTATGTTTCACATAACATTTTCTAAAGTGATGTTGAATAGAATACATGCTAGTGAATCTCCTTGACTGAGAGGCCCTGATTAATATGAAAGTCCCTAAGTACTCTTCTTGTACTTTGATTCTTTTTTGGAGGTAGTCATCTTCATGTATAAGCCAGGTAAATTTTTTAGAAACAGGAGTTCCTATAGTGCATCATACAGATATTTCCTGTATAAAGCTGTTGTGTGGTCCACATATTATTTTTGTTTTGGGATGTTGTATCCTTAGCAGTTTTTCTGGAGACATCCGGTGGTCAAGATATGATCTATGGTTAGTCTATTCTGTCTGAATCCACATTGATAGTCACATAGAATATTTTCATTAAACCTTTCCAATTTTATTGCTATTAATTTGGTGATGATTTTGTAGGTTATATTATGAAGGAAGATTGCTCTGTAATTTAAGAATTCCAGTTTACATCCTCACTTGTGAATTGAGCGCAGTACCCCTTTTATTTGGCATTTCTTCTTCCTGCCAAGTTCTGGATATGAGGCTGTGTATATGTCTATGCTGTTCATTTCCACTAAGTTTTATCAATTCAAAAGTGATATGGTCTTGTCCTGGGGCTTAATTAATATTTTTTGATAAAGATCACACCTTTTTGATTAAAAGTTATATTATTTTGCGCATGCTGTGTGTTTTTGCCAACCTTGTAAACAACAGTGACAAAAATGTGTACATTTTCTAGCCTTTAAACTTTTTTTTTTATTAAAAGGAAAGGATTGAAACAAAGTATGGGAAAACCTGAAAAGGGGATGCAACAAAATGTTTTGCTTATTTCCTTTTACCTAGCCTGATAGATGTCTCTCCCCCTTTTTGCTTCTCTCTCTCTCTTGTTTTTCTATTTACCTGACCAAAGTTCTGAGGATGTCTAATTTCTTGTAATGCAGCAATTAAATTTTTAATTTTTTTTTTAGATTGGCTAAGGCTCCTGCTCTAACCAGGCCTATTAAGTTAAGAATCGCAGTCCTAAAATCATGTCCATATCCAGACTTAGGTTGATTTCCATTAGTATCATTCCTGATTTTGGTCCACCCCGGGTATATTATTTCCCCAGTAGCCATCATATCCGTTTGGTTTTCAACTATTTGCCACCTAATGAAAGGCTCTTTTCAACTTGTTGCCCCTTGAAATGCAAATATATGCCTATCTCTGAGTTAATTTGTCTCCCATAACATTTCTAATTGCACCAAATGGGGTGTGACTTTATGGAAGGTGTACTCATCAGGTGGGGTGTACGCCCCACATTAGAAAAAAATTCCTTTATCCAAAGAGAAGTTGTATAATAGATTAATTATGTAAGCCTACAATAACATGATTCATAATCAAATAGTGTAATCAATTACCCACGATAATTAGGCCCCTATAAATCACCTTTCTCTTCTAACTTGTAAAATTAGTGTATATCATTCCAGCCCCTTTTTGAGTTTGAAAAGAGTTATAAGTTTTATTCTAAAGTAAGAAATACAAGCTAATGTCTCATTCCATTGCAACTAAAAATGTGTAATGTCGTGTCTGTTGTCTTTGGTGTCCTTAGCATGTGAAACATTTGTTCCAAAGCAATGCATTCAACACAGTACATCAGGGATAGTCATTCAATTTAAGATAGTCATTCAATTTGAGATAGTCATTCAATTTGAGATAGTCATTCAATTTAAGATAGTCATTCAATTTGAGATAGTCATTCAATTTAAGATAGTCATTCAATTTGAGAGTGTTCTAAAATTAAATTTAATGCAGTTAAGTCTAAAAAGATGGCAGATTTTTCAATTTTTGTATACTAATACAACTTACTATTCAAAGTGTCTCATGGCTATAATTTTGTAGTTACCTAAAAGTACTTTATATCATTTTAAAGGTGATTGCATGCTCTTTAATTGATTCTAGGTGTTTGTTCAAAATATACTTTCCAAAATTGATTTATTATTATCTTTAGTCAAAACAAAACATAACATCTCAGCTTTACAACGAAGGAAAAAAAATGTTTACAAGTTTAGTAATAAAATTGATATTTTATATTTTCTCCATATATTCAATACTACAACAAATATTCAATTTTCAAAAGAAAGGACTAATAAATAAAAGTTAAGGCTTTGTGGACAACATATCAATCATGGAAATATTGCCAGAAAAAAGTCTAAATTATAATTACGATTTTTTCCCTCACACTTACTGCATTTAATTATAACTTAAACAATTATAGTAAGTATTAAATTAGAATAAAAGCTAAGAAAAAAGGTACATTTTAAAAAGTTAAAAACAAATTTATACGTCACCGAGATACCGATCAGATGATCTAATCTTTCATCGACACACATAAAATTCTTGAAGACAATTTCTTTCTTATTAAAACATAAAAATGTATCACAAACAAAGGATCTGATCTATAGACTCAGACCCTTTTACCATTTTTTGGTAATGCATTTTTTTTGTCATGGTCAAGTTGCAGGCCTGACGTAAAAATGTCAGACTTTACAGAAACTGATTTATCATCAAAGATGTCTCCTAAATTGTTCATTAATTGCTACATTTTCATGATGCTGATACAGTTCTTTTTATTTTGCTTAGCATGTCTCCTTTATTTTCAGTATCAGAAAATTTTAGGAAACTCAATAAGGCCTTGAATCTGTTCCTATTCATAATGGCCTTGCTCGTAGTCCATGTTACGAACTTGGTTCTTACCTAAAGGTTCGATGTCTTCATTCTGTCTAGGGGTTTTTAGTAATTTCACAAAACTATATATTCTTATAATAAAATATCTTTATTAACAAACTAAATCGGCAGCTTCCATTACCATAATTTGTCACAAAATATCAAACTTTTAATAACATCTGCCCAAATACTCTCCAAACAACACGCAATAACAATATACATTCAAGTCCTTAACAGTCCCATCATATAAGGATTTCCTGGACCACAGTCTTGAACAAGTCCTGCCTTATAATAAATCCACAAATAAAACTCCTCTTTAATGATGTTATACAAATTTTATAAAACTGTAAGTATATTGGGTCCATTGTCCTGTGCACATTTCGTACTAACAAATACATGCAACCAAATTTGCAGTAGATTAGAGTTTGACAAAGTCTATTTGCTTTGGAGATCTCCTTATATCTCTCTTGTTGCAGAAATCCACTTAGAGCCCCACAGTCATTGTCATCTGCTTATCATAGTTGCTGTCAAAATAAAATAAAGAAAAATAATTAATATAGCTCAAATGAAAAATGTACAATCTGCCTCAATTACTTTTACTTCAACTTTTCATTGAAAAGAGTACACAGCTGATTGTTTACATTTGACATTGGGCTAACTAAAACATCATAAAGCAATAATTTTGTAATTTATAAATACACATTAGTTTAAATTAAAACAAATAAAAAATGCATTCTATTTTTTATAGCTATTTACTAATTTATACTACTGGAGCTTGAATAAAGATAATAATAGGGCTAAGAAGTAGGTATCACTGTGTGAGTTGAGTATATATAAAAAACGTAAACAAACCTTATTTACTATTATTATGATAAGGGTTTGGACATTTTTTTTTTGGGGGGGGGGGGCATGTTTAGTTTTTAGATGGGACACTTTTTCAAGGTAACTACTTCACTGAGACCTTAAGATGCCTCATTTAAAATACTTTTTTTTTTGGTTTTGCTATAAGGGAATTAATTTATTACTATATTTAGGCAAAAAAAAAAAGACATCACAGATTTACAAAAAATGCAAAAAATATTGTTTCCNTTTTTTTTTGGGGGGGGGGGGGCATGTTTAGTTTTTAGATGGGACACTTTTTCAAGGTAACTACTTCACTGAGACCTTAAGATGCCTCATTTAAAATACTTTTTTTTTTGGTTTTGCTATAAGGGAATTAATTTATTACTATATTTAGGCAAAAAAAAAAAGACATCACAGATTTACAAAAAATGCAAAAAATATTGTTTCCAATTATAGTTATAAAATTGACATTTTATATTTATTACAATATATTCAATACAACAAATATTCATTTTTTAGAAGAATAGATTCACTTTGTGGATAACATATCAATCAAGGATATAATGCCACAAAAAGTCAAAATTATAATTTAAAAATTATTGTTAAGAAAAGAGAACTCAGCTGATTGTCTACAAAATAATAGCCATGGATATAGCATTATTTACATTTGACATTGGGCTAACTGAAACATAATAATATAACAATAATTTTATAAATACAAATTAGTTTAAGTTAAAACAAATAAATGATGCGTTATATTTTTAAGAACCATTTACAAATTTTTTTCTATTTGAACTTGAATAAAGCTAAGTTACGGCTAATAATAGGGCTAAGGAGTAGGTATCACGGTATGAGTTGAGTATAAATAAAAAATTTAAACAAACCTTATTTACTATTATTATGATATGGGTTTGGAAATGTGTTGGGTGGGGGAGCATGTAATTAATGTTAGATGGGACACTTTTTCAACATAACTGCTTCACTGTGACCGATGTCTCATATAATGAAACACTTATTTATGCTTTTGCTATAAGGGAGGTGGTGATATGAAACCTTTTTTGGTTGGTCAGGTGGGGAGTGGGGCAAAAATATTTGAGAAGAACTGCTGTAAGTGGTGGGGGTTGTACAATATCTTAATAATAATTATAATCATTGGTTGAAACTGACACCCCACCTGGTTAAAAGAAAAGTTAAGCTTCATTTAAATACGTTTTAGAAACACTGGGCTAGTGAGTTTGAAATGATACTAATACACATGCTAAATTTAAGTATTTAAGCATTTGTTCTTCATGAGCTGTAATGATTCTTCAACAGGAGTGAATGGTCAAGAGAAATCACAAGATGAATAGTCAAGAGAAACCTCACCTCAACAGGACATTTTCCAATGATCTTTCATCTCAAAGAAATCAATCAATTAAATGTCAACTTTGGACAATAAAGGTATGTGAAATTTTGCTATGAAATGAATGAGTGTGACATGTGGGGCCACCTGGGTATAGCAAATAGTAAATGTATAGGAAATGTTCAACATTAATACAGAAAAATACCTTTATCATAAAAATCGGTTGACTATACTATTTTAGTGAAAACTTGCCCTTGACTAAGCTAAAGGACATAACTCCACTTAAAATGTACAGGGAAAATAACAGAAATGAACAGTGGGATAGGATTCCAACAATCTAACAATAGAGTAGGCTGATTTGATAACGAATGCAGACAGACTGTCGAAGTAAGGAACAAAGCATGAACAACCATGATACAAATGACCCGAAAGACAAGACAAACATACAAGGAAGCCAGAAGGAAAGCCACAAAAATGTGTAGGAAGAAAAAGAGGGCATGGGGAAAAAAAGATAAAGATAAAAGATGAAAAGAATGGATACCAAGGCAGACCGGAGAATTAATTAAGGAAAATAGTAAAGTACTTGAGAGGTGGGCTGAATATTTTTAGGACATAATAATTGCAGACAGTAGACAAGATGAAGATTAACAACCACCAAATGGAGGACCAGACCCTTTAATAAGAAGAAACTTCAGAAGTAATCAATTATATGAAAAACCACAAAGCCCTTGGAGATCTCATCACAACAGAATTTATAACTAAAATTTGGCAAGGAGAGAAAATTCCAACAGAATGGCAAACAGCACTTTTAACACCAATACACAAACTACAAATTTTACATACAAAATAATGACAAAAGTAGTTGCCAAAAGACTACAGCCTACACTGAAGAAAACTAGCTGACTTCCAATGTGGATTCAGACAAAACAGATGAACAACTGATCAGATGACTATTAGAGAAATGTTACAAATATAATATCCAAGTGCATCAACTCTATGTGGACTATCAAATGGCATATGACAGCATCAAAAGAAAATATCCATATGTGACTCAGGAGTTGGCATACCCTAAACTAAGTTTGTCAAGGCCGGTCCCAATCACGGGTGCAAAAGGAGGAGGGTTGGCGTGAGGTCAGCTGCGTCACCCGTAAAAACAAACAAATTTCAGTCCTGAGAAGAGATGGCTCATTTGAGGGAAGAGCTATGAAGCCTTGTGGCCAAAGCCAGGCTATACTGGAAGCCTCAGAGCCGAAGACCACCTTTCTAAGGAAACAATATAGGAACGTGGAACGTCAAAACGTCAGATGGATACAACCTCGACAAGGATGGTACAGGATGCATTGATTGGATGGGAAGCACATGGACCAAGAAAAAGAAAATAAAGATGAACATAATACAGTGTTACACACTTAACAAAGATAGCAAAGAAGACGAGAAAGAAGCATTCTACTATAGACTACAAGTAATAATAGAAAAATTCCCATGTAGAGACCTGAACGCCAAGATCGGAAAAACAACAGTGGGTACGAGGATATCATGGGACACCATGATGTAAGAGAGAGGAATGAGAACAGAAAGGCTAGCAGACTTGTGGGCAACAAATGAGCTTTTTATTGGAGGCAGCGAATTGCAACATAAAAACATCCACAAAATAACATGGGCATCCCCGGACAAAAAAAAATGCCAAAAATTTAGTTACTCATCTTGTTTGGGCAAGATTCAATACAGTACTATTGACAAATGAGCAGAAAGTAGAAGAATTCAGTGCGACATTAAGAAATAAGTCCCAAGCACTGGAAGACCAAACAGAAGATGACCAGGTAGAACACAAATGGCTAAATATCCGCCTGCCAAGAGGTTTTAGGATCAGTGAAGCCGAAACACAAAGACTTGCTTCCACTTAACACACTGCAAAACATAAAAGAGAGAAAAGAAATAAAAAAATGGAGTTAACAGCAGCCCTAGTAAAAGAGAAATATAAAGAAGCAAAGCAAAGTGTAAAATAACAGCATCAAAAAGATAAAAATGCCTACATAGATGGCCTAGCAACAGCAGCAGGTCAATAATAGACTTACAAATAGAAGAAAGTGTATAACATCACTGCAGAGATGATGAGAGCTGATACAATAGTCAACATGCTGCACATGGAAAGAAGGATACCTCATCAAGATCGGAAAGAAAGGTGATCTCATCTGTCGTGCAAATTACAGAGGAATGACATGCTGTCTGTAACAGAATTATTGTGAATAGAATGAGAGATCAGGTCGACATGAAGCTACGAGATGAACAGGCTGGTTCTCATGCTCAGATCGCAACATTAAGAATCATTGTAGAACAGTCCATCAAATGTAACTCTCAACTATATATAAATTTGATAGACTTTCATAACCCGGACCGACAAGCTTGGAGGGTGGTCCATGAATGTAGAGTCACAGATGACTTTAAAGTAGAAACTGGAGTGGGAATAGGCCATACTTCAGTAGAGTAGTAAGAAAAACAGAATTTGTTTTATAAAACTGTAATGAGACCAGTTGTAACATACACAGGTGAAACTTGGACCGTAACAAAATAGTCAGTAAACCTATTACACGCATGGAAAATATATGTTGCAATAAAGGATGAATATGGATGGAGAGTACTAACTACATACAACAGGAATGCCAACGTGAATGCCAACGTTGACCCGATATTACCACCGCTCATGTTTATGAAGTAATCCAAATGTAATTATATTCTATAATTGGTTATTTTACGAGAGTTAAAAAATTCTGCATGGGTGATAAAGTTAACATCTACGTTGATGCAAAGGGATCAAATACACTTTGAGATTAGTACTAGTTCAGCATATTAGCCAGTGACCAAGGAAGTGAAGTTGAACCCACAAACTGTCATTGGTGAGGGATATTATCAGTAAAGTCAGTGAAGGAAATTTAAAATGTTGTGATTTCCCATGCGTGTAATAGGTTTTTCATTTCACTTAGTTTACATGCTTTTAATAATTGTAAAACGCTACCTCTATCTCAATTAAATAAGACTAAATGCAATTTATTTTAAAAACCAATTCATTATAAATATTATATATGCCTTCTTTTAATTGTTTTGTGAACGCTATTAGTTATAACAAATTATAGAAAATGAGAAAATAAATCTTATAATAATAAACCCATTTCTAAACATCTCTTCTTAGCTATGTACATCTTTCCCATAAGAGAATTTCACAAAACAATCAGCTAACCTGACCATGTAAATCTAAACAAATGAAATGAATCAATTTTAATCTATGTGTTCAAGCTTATTAATCACATTTATCGGTACATCTCTTGATTTTGTTATGTGAAAATGTATTAAAATAAATATTTCGAATGAGAACTTCATTTCAAGTGGGATTTCATTTATAAAGAATTGGTTTTTAAAATAAATTGCATGTAGTCTTATTTTAAGATAGAGGTAGCGCTTACCTTAAAGCGTTTTACAATTATTAAAAGCATGTAAACTAAGTGAAATGAAAAACCAGAGACAATAGGATAGTAACTATTATGTCTAGACATTGGGTACAGAACATATTACTGGTAGGACTTGTAATAAATCTTACTTTTATTTTCAGATGGAGTTCAAGAATTGAAGGCAAACACTATGAGGGAAGAGTCTTGGCGCCGAACAATTGAAGGCAAAGAATATGAAGAAAAGTCAAGATCTCTCATACCTGTAATAAATAGATGGTCCTTAACCTAATTGAAGGCTAAGAGTATGATAGAAAATTTTAATAGACAGTTTTTTATGTAAATAATATTAATGGTTCTGAAGAAAACTGAAGGGAAAGAGAATAAATGTAAGAGTATGAAAGAAAAAGAAAATTTGTATATAAGTAAAAGAAATAAATATTTGAAACAAAAACATTTGAAGTTTTTAAATTTTATTTTAAAATTTAATTGAAAAAAAGAAAATGAAAACATGAATGCTCTTTATTTTAAGGGGAGAAAAACAAAAATTCTCCCCGCGAGACTATCTCCAAAGAGATGAAAACATGAATACTCCTGGTGATATACAGTGAGTTATCTTTACAAAAGAAACATGTTAAAATTGATGGCGACTTGTTTCGTAACTTAAGGACTTGGTGAAATCCAAGCTACCTAAAAAATGTAGGCACCTCATTCCACCAAGCCCTCCAATTACACATGTTACAGGCAAAGATCTTGAGATGATGGTGGTTTTTTAGACAAATGTTAATAAATAATGGATTGATTTGTATTTTACAGGAAAAGTGTGAAATCCAGGCAATCTATAAGATCTACTTCAATTTAAATGTTTATTTTTTTATAAAAAGTCCAGGCACTAAAGCTATAGAATGCCTGGATTTCATACTTTTCCTGTAAAATACAAATCAATCTATTATTTATTAACATTTGCTATTTGTCTAAAAATCACCATCATCTCAAGATCTCGCCAAAAAAAATTTACAATGCATTCACATGGATGGTGTTCAGTTTTTGTACAAAAGACATGTGTATGTTTATCACATGGGGGACTTTGACATCCTAATTCTGCATTGCCCCTGTTATTATTTTATTGCTGGTCGCCAAATAATTAAACTCTATTTGTGCACAATTGGAGTCTTATCATTTGATGACCAGCAATATCACACATCCTTAACTGATTCTAGACAACATATTTACAATGGTATATGTTCAAAGTCTTAAAGTACGTTCACACTACCGATTTGTTATTAGGATTCTTGCCTTTTAAACAAGATTTGTTGAGCACTGAACAAAATATGATGGGACTGTTTATGTAACTTGCCAGCAGTACTGGACCTTCAAAATAAAATATGGCAGTGAGCATCTGGTATAGAGAGCAGCTTGAAAGTGAGTAGCGCGTAGTCACAGAAAGTTGAGAATCCATGTAACAAATCTGCAGTGTGAATGTACCTTTAAAACTTCTCCATCTAACTCCCGGTACATTTGATGACCAACACTAATACTAGACAACATAGATCTACAAAGTCTTATGCCTACAACAGACCTGTTTACCTTACCCCCAAACTCTTAAAATTGTACTATATCATCACAAAATCGTTAAATACCTTATATTTATAGTAAAAAATAAACATACAGTATATATAATGTTTACACCTCAAAATCATGCCAAAATACTAAGAGTAAACAGGTCTGCTACAAAATCAAATACATCAAAAGTGAGTTTCAAATTATAAAATTTAAGGAAACAATTATAATTATCAATAGAAGCATCCATTAAAAAATTTAGATATTGGTTCACATGTTCGTTCATACACACATTTCTTTAACAGCATGAATGGGTTGGCACTTTATTCAGTTGTAAGTAAAACCATGCATACAATAACTATCAACAATAGAATAATGGTGGTCAAATGTTCATGTTGTTGGCACCGCTGGTGGTCAAATGTTCATGTTGTTGGCACCGCTGGTGGTCAAATGTTCAGGAAGGAAACACTATCTGTGGTCCAATGTTAAAATTGTGGACGTCAAGGAGTTTTAACTTATTAAAAGATAAAGACTTACCTGTTCAGGAATGTCTCTGTTAGTGTTACAGAGACAAGAAATCTTTGTGGTACCCAATCATGGATGTATCCCAGTTGTATCTAATCATGGATGTATCCCAGTTGTAGCCAATCATGGGTGTATCCCAGTTGTAGCCAATCATGGAAGTATCCCAGTTGTACCCCATCATGGATATATCAGTTGTATCCAATCATGGATGTATCCCAGTTGTAGTCAATCATGGATGTATCCCAGTTGTACCCAATCTTGGATGTATCCCAGTTGTACCCAATCACGGATATATCAGTTGTATCCAATCATGGATGTATCCCAGATGAATCAAATCTTGTGTATATCTCAGTTTTAGCCAATCATGGATGTATCTCTATTATACCCAATCATGGATAAATCTTTGAGGAACCCAGTAATGGATGTGTCTCTGTTGTACCATATCATGGAAGTATTTCAATTGTTTCCAATCATGGATGTATCTCAGTTGTACCCAACATGGATGTATTATCACGTGTTACACAATCATGGATGTAGTATCTCAGTGTTACAGTCATAGATAAATCTCAGCTGTACCCAA
>CAXITT010000019.1:2137291-2161888 GCA_964033795.1 Lymnaea stagnalis
CCAATCATGGATGTAGTATCTCAGTTGCACCCAATCATGGATGTAGTATCTCAGTTGCACCCAATCATGGATGTAGTATCTCAGCTGTACCCAATCATGGATGTAGTATCTCAGCTGTACCCAATCATGGATGTAGTATCTCAGTTGTACCCAATCATGGATGTAGTATCTCAGCTGTACCCAATCATGGATGTAGTATTTCAGCTGTACCCAATCATGGATGTAGTATCTCAGCTGTACCCAATCATGGATGTAGTATCTCAGCTGTACCCAATCATGGATGTAGTATCTCAGCTGTACACAATCATGGATGTAGTATCTCAGTTGTACCCAATCATGGATGTAGTATCTCAGTTGTACCCAATCATGGATGTAGTATCTCAGCTGTACCCAATCATGGATGTAGTATCTCAGCTGTACCCAATCATGGATGTAGTATCTCAGCTGTACCCAGTCATGGGTGCATCTCATTTCTGATGACCAAATTAAAATAAGAATATTATCAAAATAAATATTTCACTATATATTAAACTTTCCAATATATGATGACATATTTTTGTCTTTATCTTAATTTCTCACTCTTCCAAACTTAGTATCATTTCGAAGCAATAAAAAACTGACAGGTGTAAAATAAAATTTACTAAAAACTGGAAATACATTAGATATTCAGTACCTGGGTCAATGAACCATGAAATCAAGAGAAATTGTTTTCTATCAGATCACATCTTGGAGGAAATCATCCAATGTGTTGATAGAAACAAGGAAATCATCCAATTTGTTGATAGAAACAAGGTAATCATCCAATGTGTTGATAGAAACAAGGAAATCATCCAATGTGTTGATAGAAACAAAGAAATCATCCAATGTGTTGATAGAAACAAGGAAATCATCCAATGTGTTGATAGAAACAACGAAATCATCCAATGTGTTGATAGGAAAAAATCTGTAAATAGATAAATTATAAAATTATTTGCCTATAGGCTAAGTTAAATAGATGTAAGCCTATGGCCTCAATTAGGCAACCAAATTTTGAAGCTTTGTTGTATAAATTCCAAGGCTTACTACACAAAACTTTAAAAATTATAAATTTAAATTAAATCTTTTACAAACATTAATAATAAAGGATTTATTTTAAATTTCTCTTGCTGTCCTCTTGGATACTACATTGAAGCTTAATGTTTATTTTTATTTTATATTTCTTTTACTGTGGTTTGCTCACTGAATCCTTTTTTTCAGATTTTTGCATACTTGGTTTAGCTCATTTTCCTTAGATTAAATATTTACATTATTATATATTTAAATATATTTTTATGAATTATAATTATACACTAAGTCCTAAGTTTTGTTTATCTTATGTATGTTTATCTTAAGTTATGTTTATCCTATGAAATCATTTCTCCATCACAAAAATGGTAAATGTTTCTACCACGTATAAGTTCAGTGTCATGCATTTTCCCATGACTACTGTACCTCTCCACGTACCCAAAAAAATATATCTCATTACTTTACTCTCAATGTATAGTACCGGTATCCAAAAGAATATTTCTCATAATTACTGTACCTCTCAATGTACCTAAAACAATATTTCCCACATTAATTATTCCCCTATTGTTGTTTGGCCTAAATATTTATGATGTTTATTTTAAAAACTTAAGCAATTTAAAATATATTTTTAATGATTTATGAATTATTATTTACAATTTTCTATATATTTTTTATTCTTCAGTGACAGTAGTGTTATCAATGTTATATGTTAGTAAGACTGTCAAAATAAAAGCCTTTCAACAGCCCTTGGCCTTAAGATTTTTTTTAGCGAAGTACTGAACAACAAATTTAAATTGATATTCTCATAAAATGAACATTCTGATCTCTAGGGCTACTATTTTTTTTAACCGTAATTGTTATCACTTTAGTCTTCAGTCAAGAAACTATGCAACCCATTCATGCATCCCAGCTTTTTTGAGTGGCAATGTATGAAGTCATTAATTTTAATTAATCATTTAATGCTAAACATTAATTTAATGGATGTTTAAATTAGATGGCCTATTAACTAAATTGAACTTAATGTTAGTAAGTGAGAACAGATGACATAACAGATGACATAACAGATGACATAACAGATGACATAACAGATGACATAACCAGTAAAAAATTAAACTAGCTATTTTAGTTACTAGTACTAAAAGTAGTTAGTCTTCTTCCTATATTTTGAGTCTACTAATTTTTGTCTTGTACTAGTTACTTGTGATCATTTAATAATTACTATACTAGTGATTTGGTGATTGGTATTATTTCTCCTCAAAATTTTCTAACTCAAATCAAACTAAACATAAATTGCTTGCATTTGCTGTTTAGGTTTTGATCGTGAAAATAATAAGTTAAAATGGTGAAATATCCCTTAAGCTTTTCCCTCATAACATATAGTATAACCCTAGTGACTAGGTGTAGCAAACTCACTCATAACATATAGTATACCCTGTCCCTAGTGACTGGGCGTGACTGGGCGTAGCACACGCCCTCATAACATATAGTATACCCTGTACCTAGTGACTGGATGTATCACACGCCCTCATAGCATAGAGTATACCCTGTCCCTAGTGACTAGGCGTAGCACACTCCCTCATAACATATAGTATCCCCTGTCCCTAGTGACTGGGCGTAGCACACGCCCTCATAACATATAGTATACACTTTTTTTATTATAAGGAAAAGTGTTTCTGGTGATTCCTGGAAACTAGGTGAGTACACCCATAGTCTTATATCACAGTAAATGGCTCTCTGTTTTACTATGTGGAATGATTTAGTTGACTTGAAACCTAACTCCCTTTGAAGATCGCGTAGTTTCTCCCACTGAAGCATTTCTTCTATATATTAAAACATGAAACAAACAATAGTTTACTGCACCAACAGGGAAGGCGAGAAAGTAAGAGGAGACAAATGACAAAGGAATGATGCGATATAAATGAAAGCTTCTATTGACTGCCGACTACACACTGGCCCTCTTTATCTCAACAGCATTTCAGTGGAATTTTTATTTAGCCATGTTGATGGAAATCCTCTTTTTAGGGTAGCATTTTCAATGAAGAGATTCAACAAACTTCTGATTCATAATTGCTTTGACAATAAGGATGCTAGATCAATCCTTTCTGGCTCGTGACATTTTTGATCCTATAAGAGATGTATGAGAAGCATTCCTGAGTAATTTGACGAGGTATTATGTTCCTGGAGAGAAAATCACAGTAGGTGGATAACTGGTTAGTTTCAGAGGTCAGTGTAGATTTATTCAATATATGCCAAGCAAGCCCAACAAATATGGAATAAAATTCTTCTTACCCTGTGAATCATCTTCAAACTGTCCTCTGAAGAGCTGCCCATGTCTCTTCAAATAAAATGTAAATGCCCTGCCATCAAAGAGAAATGTTGGAATATCCCAAGGGATTGTGATTTCTCTCACAAGGATCTTCATTCCAAGTGGCCACAATTTCAGAACAGCCTATTATTTCATTCCTCTACAACTTGCAAAACCAATGAGAACAGACTCACCATACAGATGGAACAGTGAAATGAAGCAAGATGATCTGACTCAATAATATAATAATGTCTGCCCCTCAAAAAATCAGGGTTATGTTCAATCTACCTTGTAAAAAACCAGAGCTTGATGCAGAAAAATGTATTGCTCCTGAAAGTGAAACTGAATGCCAGAAACCAGAGATAACAACAAAATCAAAGGAGGCATATTTGCCATGGACCAAATGGTGAAGGTGTTTCTGTGAATAAAAAAAAACTAAAAGTAAAAGATGGCCTTTGGTTGTGTTTTTCAACATTTTTGACTTGGCATCGCCAGTGTTTTGAAATCTTTACAAACAATTCAAACAGCTGCTCAAACCAATTCAACTCACCAACTTTATTAAGACATTTATATTTGCAAAGACCATTCTGATCTTATATGTCTAAACTGTGCAAGCTGAGGTGCAAAGGCAAAGTCCCTATTTTCCATGTGTACATGTGACTGCTCTGCTTTGAAATGGTTTATTAAGTTGAATACATGTTAATACATGAGATATCAGATTTCACAGTCTGTCAAGGGTGTATTTACACCCAGTTGCAGTGGAAAGGGTTAAGCGAATAGAAATATTTTTACATTGTAGAAAACTAAATCTAGTAAATTAATAGCTTGATTTTAATGTAATTAAAATTAATCCCAATTAACTAAATTGCTTATACTATACTTAATTCATTATTTGGTTAAAAATCGGGACGCCTGCCACTTTTTTAATCGAATTTCACGAGTGTATCACTAAATCGATCCCTATGCCTAACCTGAACCCTATCTCGATCCCTCTGCCTAACCTGAACCCTATCTCGATCTCAATGCCTAACCTGAACCCTAAATCGATCCCTAAACCTAACCTAAACCATAATTCACTGCAACTATAATAAAGACACAAAAGACGCCGTGGCAGTCGTCGTTAGTTTTAGCCCATTATTTATTTATAAATTATAAATATGCCTATAATTATAATACATAATTTGACTTCACACAGTCACAGTAACCACACTCCCCCCCCCCCCCACAGTCACACACACATAACATAGCACACACAAACTTACATGTGGAAACTAAACGTTTGTTCAACTGAATTAGAATTACACCCCCGCCCCCCCATATTTTATTTTTTCCCTCATTATCCTCCACCCCCCACAGTCACACACACATAACATAGTACAGACAACCAACTAATTTTTGCTTTGTATCTTGAAAATTACTGACAAAGTTATCTTTATAGTCAAACTCAAACAAAATAATTTTGGAAAACTTATTCAAACCACAAAAGAATTCTTTATCCTAGGGAAATTACGTTGCATTTACAAAACTTTTGTTTTAAAAGAGTACTCAATGAGAGGCAACTCAAAAAATTATTTTGGTTAACAAGGTGACAGCAGTTAGTTCCCATACTTCCATTAAAGATTTAGGAACAGTAACCAAGTTAATGCGATCTTTAACCAAGGTAACAAGAGTTAACTTTCTTGAATCGTATAAATATAATTAATGGGAAGTTATCGCTATCGCTTAAAAACATATTTATTTTAATGGTTGCTTCCCCTTGACCGTAATTTTACAAAATCGAGAGGAAAGGGAAACAAAAATTAGACATTTAATATTTTACCGGTATTCAGTAAATTAACACTAAATTTATTTTTGCACTTGTTACTTTTTTGTAAATAATTTAACATTTTTTAATATTTTAAATACTTATTCAAACCACAAATACATTTTAATAGAAATATATGACTTTTATATTAATAAAGAGAATTTTTCTGACATATGCTGTACATTATTGTTATTATTTGATTTTAAAGCATTTTTTTTATTTTTGTGTAAACACTTTTTCAAGAAAATATTAAAATACTTTTTATTTGTTATATTTATAAACTGATGTGAAATTTATGATAACAGAGATTTATACCTTATGCATGTTTAAATTAGTTTTAAAATTTCAAGTTTGTTTATACCCTTAATAGTAAGTTACTTTATAATTATTAGCATTAATAACAATTACTAGTCTTCAATTTGGAAACATATTACCCAACCTTGCCTTGCAGGCTATCATTCAAAGGAGCTGTCATAGAATGTTCAAATTTATCATTTAAACATTTCGATAATAGTAACTTTATAATTCTAGAGTTATACTTATGTCATGTTCCAATTGGTTCTTTTATCTACTAACGTGGGGATTTCTTTTTCCCCAATGAATCCTTATAAAATGGAAAATTCTTATCCAATTATTTCAGTTAAAAGACTCTTGGTGAATCAAAAGCATATTGTGAACATAAACTTTTCATTGCTACAAACTGTTTTTGGTGTAAACAAATTTCATGCTTTAGTGAGACTTTTTTTATTTGCTCTTTGAAAATTGCTTTAAATAGTCATAAATAGTCATCTTTAATGGCTTCAATGAGACATCTCACCCTCACCCTATTTTTGCTTTTAATTTCACCAGACCTAATTGCTTGTCATAGGTGAAAATCTCCATGATTCTTATCATAATCAACAAAAAAGTCAAATTTACCTCTCATTATCTTTTGCTAAATCATTCATTCAGTCAAAGCCACCTCTTATCCATTCACTAAAAATTATTTTTATAGTTCTTAGAAATTTATTAGTGCTGTAATTAATATGAATTTATTGTTAAGCTTTTCATTCGGTGTTTTACACTGTTTTAGTCACTTGTCTAGTGATTTGTTTGTTCAGTGATGTGTTACTAGTTTGATTATAATTAGTCAACTTTCTAGACACGTGTTACTAGTGATTTGTTTGTTAGTCAATTGTCCAGTCACATGTCACTAGTGATTTGCTTGTTAGTCCTATGTCTAGTGATCTGTCACTAGTGGTTTGTTTGCTAGTCCTTTGTCTAGTCATGTGTCATTAATGATTTGTTTGCTAGTACTTTTTCTAGTCATGTGTCATTAATGATTTGTTTGTTAGTCAATATCAACAGTTCAACGGGAAATACATTAATATGTACTGACATGGTAATGCTGAGTTCACTAGATCAAATTCTCATCAAATTTACGTCTCATTTTTGTATGAACGCACTATTTTGTTTGTGTTTTCTTTTTTGAGATTTTGTTCAAAAGAAGTAAGTAAGAAAATTTAATCTATTAAAAGATCCTAAACCATTAATGGCACTAAACAAAAAGAGAATAGCCAATAACAAGATCAACAGTTGGTCAATATGAAATAAAAACAATAAAAGGCTATGAAAACATTGTTGCTGATTTTTGGTTAAGACAAATGGAGTATAAAGACTGACAAAAACATATTCACACTGATGTTGCTTGTCATACCATACTATAGTTGTCCTTTATATATTTTTGGGGGGAGTTCTTGAGTAAAGGGAGCGAAAGACATAATTTTAATGGAGGAGGTTGACATGTTGAATTTTTCAGATGGATTTAATGCATTAATTATGATATAAAGAATTGTATGTCTATGGATATATATTCTTAATATTACAACTATAAATGTTTTTTACAATTCTGATGTCAAGAAACCATGTGATGTATTTATCAAATACCTTAATAATACCAGTAGTTTGTAAAATTGAATGAGACAGTTACATTGGCAAGTCATCACTTAAACTGAAGAAATATATACATTAGCTAACGTTTAGAGGTAACAACATTACATTATAAACGTTACATATGATAACTGGGAAACATACATTTTTATGCTTTAAAATGAGTGTTTGTGTGATCATAACTTTATAATGTCTATATTTTATATATTTTTATGAGTAATAAAATGTATTCTTTTGTTTTGTTTCTTTCAGAAATTATTAAACACTTTAGTGACACATTTACAATCTCCTAACTTGAAAGACAATGAAATGACAAGATCTTTATTGTCAAAGATGATTGTGACATCCTATTTACAAATATGCAAATACTGCAACTAATGGTAGTTTCTATTGACAACTTCATTCAGCACTGCTGATTTTTTAATAAAATTTATACAAATTTGTTTCTGAGTTCTTGTGAAATCTGTGGTTGTACTTGTATTTGTGGTTGTACTTGTATTTTTATGTTTTAAATCAGGTGTTTTTATCTTGAAATTACTTTTAGATTACCACTCCCTAAAATATTATCTTTTATAGTTTAAATTAGAGTACCAGTATAAAAAAGTATACATAATTGTACTCAATTAATTTTTAAAATCTAATGCAGTGTACTACTACTAAGTGTTCTGTTCATTTTAATACATAAATCAGGAATGATTTCCCCTAGGCTTGGTGAAGTGATGTAAACAAAAATATACCGGGTTATAAAAATTGGCAAGAGCTGAAGAAGATATCTAGAGACTGGAAGAATTGGAAAGAAATAGTTAGTGGCCTATGCTCCACTGGCAGTTGATCACACTGAGAAAAAGAGTACTGCTAATTCCCTTTCTAACTAATGGTTTCTCATAACTTGTCAAAAAGCAACTTAAAATTCCCATTAAGTCAGTTAAAAAATTGCATATATTATTCTTTTTTATTAATCAACTTTTATTTATGCATGTTCAGGAAAGCTTTCCATATGTGTACAATGTAACAGTACTTTTGAGAAATGTAAGCAATTTACTATGATTCTATCTCAATTGAAGGGTCTCTATTTAAATCTTTATTATATTTAAAGTCAAGTTTTTCTACATTCTACCAAGAGCAACATTTTCTTTGACTGGAGCTCGAGCTCGTAAAATTTCTCATTGATACAACTCCAATTTTAAAAGTTAATGGAGACAAAATAAAAATACTAAAAGTACATTTTTCACTTTTTAAAATTAATTTATTAAAATTATTGCCATGTAATCTACAGCTATATTGCCCCACTCTTCTACCAGCTATGTTGCCCCATCATTCCATCAGCTATATTGTCCCACTCTTCTACCAGTTGTATTCAATTTTGCCAGACTCCTCTACCTGTTATTAGTTAGGTTACTGTAAAGTGCATTTCCAATGACTTGTTATTAATTATATTTAGATGGGTAAGTGACAATAAACATATTTCTTTAAACCAGTGGTTCTCAACCCTTTTGGGGGTTCAACAACCATACACAGGGGTCGCACAAGATCATCGAGAAACACATATGTATGAAGAAGCAAAAAAAAAATTTATGTTTGGGGGTAACCACAACTTGAGGAACTGTATTATAGGGTCGCAGTTTTAGGAAGGTTGGAACCACTGCTTTAAACACTCAACATCCCTTCAACTATTTTTTAATTTTGCTGAAGCAGAGCTGGAGCTGAAAAAAAACCTATCCTGAGCGGAGTTTGTAAAAAAAGCTTTCTCCTAAACCATTCTTGAATGTAATTTAACTTTATTAATTATTACTTAAATAACAAATTATGCTAGTCAAAATTCATGATGTGTTGGGAGTAGAATTCCCAGAGTGAGTCACTTAGACCAGTGGTTCTTAACCTGGGTTCGATCGAACCCCAGGGGTTCGGTGAGTCAGTCTCAGGGGTTCGGCGGAGGTCCAAAAAAAATCAGAATAAAAAATCATATTTTATTTTTCAGATTATGAAGGGTTCGGTGAATGTGCATATGAAACTGGTGGGGTTTGGTACCTCCAAAAAGGTTAAGAACCACTGGTTTGGATGTAGTAATCGCTTTAAAAAAATATTTTGTGTTTCTCAGTTGCTGGCAAAGACAGAAATAGTTATAGATAAAATCCCAGAAGCTAGCCGTAGCCGAAAAGCTAGTAGTCATAAGTGTTACAGACACAGGGTTATAATATGTAAAATGCTTTATAAGTAATAGTAAGTCTATTTATAAATTTCTTTCAATGACATCATGCCCTTTGCCCATTTACTGTCCAATTTTTCTATTATATCTTAATAATGCATAATTATTATTTGGAGGCTGTTGTTTTGATAACTTATAACAGTCAATGTAAACACGACCTAGTGACCTAGATTGACAAACTTGTTTTTAGTGTTTGTTCATGTGATATGGAGGTTGCATAATCATACAGATTTTTAAAAATTGCATGCTATCAATATTTGATCAAATAGTGAGTTGAAAGTTATGACAAGGCTTTATACAAAAATTGCATCAAATTTATGAACTAAAATTGGATGAGAATTTGATCTTGTGTGACCTGAGCATTAGGGTAATTCATTCAGCTCATGAGTCTTTTTGAACCAATTAGTCAAGGTATTACATTTTATCATTTCCTCTTCATGCCAAGACAGGTTACGGTAATTATAAAAAGTCTATATTATTTGTTTTTGTTAATGACCTGGGGAAGCAGCACATTCATAAAGCAACAAGGTGACATGGCTTTGAATTACCAATGAAAAATAATAGAGGTTTAAAACCAGTTAGGTTAAAGTTTGAGTGATTAAAAACAATGAACAGGTTGATTGAAAAGTCTAAAAATTTTAGTTGTGTGTTAGTAGAAATTTATTTTATTAATAATTTGGTAAATTTGTTTACTTGGGTTTAGACATTAAGGAGTCAGCCAAGATGGTGAGTTGCCCATTCAGATTTCAGCCAAGATGGTGTGGTGTACACTGAGATGTCAGCCAAGATGGTGTGGTGTATATTCAGGTGTCAGCCAAGATAGTGTGGTGTAAAATTCACGCACCAGCCAAGATGGTGAGGTGTAAGTTCAGGTGTCAGCCAAGATGGTGTGGTGTACATACAGATGTCAGCCAAGATGGTGTGGTGTACATTCAGGTGTCAGCCAGATGGTGTGTTGCCCATTCAGATGTCAGCCAAGATGGTGTGGTGTACATTCAGATGTCAGCCAAGATGGTGTGGTGTACATTCAGCTATCAGCCAAGATTGTGTTGCCCATTCAGATGTCAGCCAAGATGGTGTGGTGTACATTCAGATGTCAGCCAAGATGGTGTGTGCCCAGTCAGATGTCAGTCAAGATGGTGTGGTGTACATTCAGCTGTCAGCCAAGATGGTGTGTTGCCCAGTCAGATGTCAGCCAAGATGGTGTGGTGTACATTCAGCTGTCAGCCAAGAATTTCACCGTCAAGTCATTTTGGTACAATGTATTAACCTGGAAGTGAAAAAACAAAATATTACAATAAAATTATTTACTGTTCATTAACAATAGTATTTTATTTATATACTTCAACTGCTTAACGTACTTCATCTAGATACTTCACTTTTGCTGCAAGACTCATTGAATATGAAAATATGTGTAGGTTATTGTTACATGTAACAAAGACTGCAATGTCTAAATCAAAATCTAAGTTATGCATCTGAAAAAAAAACACTATGAGACAATAAGAATTAGTAAAACTAAAGAAAAAAGGTACCCCTATACCATACATGTCAAACTTAAGGCCTGTGGGCCACATCAGGCCCAGAGTACAATTATATCCGCCTGAGAGAGTTCTCGCTTCGATCAGAATAAGTGAAAATAAAAGTTGGGTAGTGAGTGGACGTTCGGCGTTACAGTAACCTAGCTACGTTTTAGTTGCTCATTTTGGATAGGCGCTTAAGAAATGAAAGTAGTGTAGAGCCCGGATATTACCTTACCCTTTCCTGCTACGGCTAACATGATATCAATCTGTGTCTACTTTGTGGAGATAATGAGGCTGTGATCAAGGAAAATAATCTGAGACGGCCCTATGAGACTAAACATCAAGACAAGTTAAAAAGCCTGAGTCTAACATCACTGTCACGTCTATATTCACTTACAATGCACACAGATCACACAATGCTAATTACTAACTATACTATATATCTATCAACAACAGAGGCGTTGTGGAGTTCAGTGAAAGATAGTGACTATCATTTATTATTAATAAACACTCACGAATAAGCAATTATAATCACAAATAGAGAATACTTATCACAATCATAACCTCTTCATTATCTTATCAACTAATTAATATATTAATAACATGGACTTATACTTATAACAACCGCCATGATTTCCCTCTCTATTCTCCTCTCCTCTCTGATTGGTCCGTCTTCCCAAGTTCCATACTCTATAAATTATAAGTCCTAATTCTCACCTCTTTTAACTCCCTTAACTCAACTTATCTCTGTGACACCCTCCCTCTACATTTTTTAATTTTTTAAAAATTTGAAGCAAATTTTTAAATTATTACTTTTAATCCAAGTAAAATAACTATCAACATCATAAATTAAACATCTTACTTCATATCACAATCAAGAATTACAAGATATAATATCACCATCAATAGTTAATGAATTTCATCATATTGATCATCAATAACTGCAAAGTCAAATTATGTACACTCTCCTATTTAAGTAAGAATTATGACATGTTTATATACAAACTATCATAAACATATTCTAATTCATCTGAAAATAGCATTACTTCATAGTAATATATTTCTTAATTGTACCCAAAAACAAAATTGTTGCTTAACTTGTACCCAACAATTATGAACAAATTGTTCAATCTCTATTGTGTCTAAATGATGTGTTTGAACTACTGTATTTCTATTTGTTATCAATCATTCTGGATAAAATGTCTGGCAAGTGATTATCCACTCCCTTGACTGATTTAATCTCAAATTTATATAATCTTGTGACATTAAGGCCAATGTTGTTATCCTTGCATTATTGACTTTGTTTTTGTTGAAATTCAGAAGTGGTTTATGATCTACCAATACAGTGAATGTTGTACCCAAAAGATACACTAAGCAAAGTAAGTCATCATTTTCCTCCACACTAGGCAAAGTAAGTCATCATTTTCCTCCACACTAAGCAAAGTAAGTCATCATTTTCCTCCACACTAAGCAAAGTAAGTCATCATTTTCCTCCACACTAAGCAAAGTAAGTCATCATTTTCCTCCACTCATATGCAAGCTTAGGTCATCAATTCCACATTTTCCTCCACACTTAGATATCACTCGCCATCATAGGAGATTACGAGGTCATTGAATTGAAAAGTTCAGAAAAGTATCATGTCTGTCTCTTTCACTTAACAGTTCGATTAAGTTCAATCGTAATTAAAGATTTCCACAAAATTCTTGAAGTAAACAAGAGTTTATACCGAATTCACAATTAGTAACAGTTGTTCCCGAAGGATTGGCTGAATATATATCAGTTTCACTAGTCACTAGTAGTAGTATTAGAGTCTTGTCAACATTAACAACCATTTTCCGCCACCTTGGATTCAAATCAGCTGATCGTTCCCGAAGGAAAACAGTAGCATAATATAATTATAATTATGTTTTCTTTTTCACTTGTTTACTCTAGACTCCTATTTATCCACTTTCCTATCTCTTTTTCCGCTGCCACCAAATCGATTGTGGGCCTGTGTCACGTCTATATTCACTTACAGTGCACACAGATCACACAATGCTAATTACTAACTATACTATATATTTATCAACAACAGAGACGTTGTGGAGGAGGTCACACCAAATCACACCAAACTTTTTTCAGCAAAGCAAAATCACATACTGAAACTGCAGTGAAAGCAAGTTTTATTGTGGTGGTGGAGGAGGTCATGCAGAAATGTTGAAATTTTATGGTCCTGTCCTTTAATTGAAGCTTCAACAAACCTCGTTTTGCTATTTCATTTAGATTTTTCCAGCAGATTGATGAAATCTCTCAATTCATGGATAACAAAAGGAAAAAGACTACAGAGTTTTTCGGTTTTAAAAAGAGGAAATGTGAGTTGGCGTTTCTGTCTGACATAACCACTCATCTCAGCAACTTGAACCTGCAGCTCCAGGGACCACTTGATCACTGATGTGCATGATGCAGTGAAGACATTTAAAGTGAAGCTGGCTTATGGGAGACACACATGCACCAATGCAACTTGTCTCACTTTTCTTGTTGCCAAGCAATGTTGAACCAAGTCAAGCTATGGTGTTTCCCAATGCACACTTTGCTGAGAAACTTAGCTGACTTCGTGTTGAGTTTGCACGGTGCTCAGTGACTTTGAAGCACAAAAATTAATTTTGAGCTGTTTCGTAACCCATTTGTCATAGACCTGGAAACTGCACCTGTAAATTTGCAGATGGAGCAAATAGAGCTTCAGTGTAATGGGACACTAAAGGCAAAGTATGACATTTCATTCCTGAAGAGATGCCCCAGCTTGGTCTACATGCAGCTCAAACCTAGAGCATGTTTGGTACCTCATATCTGTGTGAGCAGCTGATTTCTGTGAGGAAGGTTAAGGAAACATCACACACGAGTCGTCTCAATGGTGAACACTTGCAGTCCATCATGAGAATCTTAATTAGAGACTGACCGAAAGTGATTTTCTGATTTTGGCCGAAGCCGAAAATAGTCCGAAATTTTCAAATGACTTTCAGCCAAAAACGAAAATGGACCGAAAGTTTAAAAATGACATTCGGCCGAAACCGAAAAAAGGCTGTAAGTTAAAAATGATTTTTGGCCGAAACCGAAAAAGAAATAATTAGATATTTTGAAATTCGTTCCCGCATACATTCTGCATACATTGAAAATGATGGGAGAAAGCATAAATATTTACATTCTTTTTATAAAAAATGAGATAATCGTGAATATTAATAAATAAACATCTAATATAACATCCTGTTGTTAAAGCCCATTTATTTTGTTCTTAAAGATCGCTTAGTTTGTTGTTAAAGATATTTCAGTTTTTTTTTAATGATTGCTTTATTTGTTCTTAAATATTGGTTAGTTTGTTCATAAAGATCGCTTAGTTTGTTGTTAAAAATCTTTTATTTTGCTTTTTAAGATCGCTTAGTTTGTTCTTAAAGATTGCTTAATGTTTGTTTAAAAATCTTTTAGTTTGTTATTAAAGATCATTTAGTTTGTTCAAAAAAGATTGCTAAGTTTTTTCTGAAAGATCGCTTAATTTGTGTTATTAAAAGATTGTTTAGTTTGTTCATAAAGATCATTCAGTTTGTTCTTAAAGATCATTTAGTTTGTATAAATTGTTAGTTTGTCATTAAAAATCATTTAGTTTGTTCTTTAAGATCGTTAAGTTTTTTATTAAAGATCGCTTAGATTGTTCTTAAAGATTGCTTAGTTTGTTCTATAGATAATTGATTTTGTTCCTTAAGATCGATTAGTTTGTTCTTAAAGATCGTTTAGTTTTTTCCTAAAGAACATTTAGTTTTCTATTAAAGATCGCTTAGTTTATTCTTATAAATCATTTAGTTTACTATTAAAGATCATTTTTTTGTTCTTAAAGGTCATTTAGTTCGTTCTTAAAAATCGCTTAGTTTGTTCTTTAAGATCGTTTAGTTTTTTTAATTAAAGATCGCTTAGATTGTTCTTAAAGATCGCTTAGATTGTTCTTAAAGATCGCTTAGTTTGTTTTAAAGATCGTTTTGTTTGTTCTTAAATGTCCCTTAGTTTGTTGTTAAATATCTTTTAATTTGTTTTTAAATGTCGCATAGTTTGTTATTAAATATCGCTTTTGCTGAGAATAAGATGACCGAAGACCTCAGTCAAAGCCGAAAGTCTAAGTCAATTTGGCCGAAACCGAAAAAAAAAAGAAAGTTAACTTTTCTCTTTCAGCCAAAACCGAAATTAAGCCGAATGTTAACTTTCAGTTTCGGCCGAAACCAAAACTTGGCCGAAAGTGATAAAATGGCCACTTTCGGCACCGAAACCGAAGCCGAAATTCGGTCGGTCTCTAATCTTAATGACACAGAACATTACTCCCAACATATACGAACGTGTGGCCATGAAAAGATGCCAAACATCCAGCCCTGACAAATTAACAGAAGAGCAAAGATGGGTGTGCAAATGATTTTTTTATTGTTAAAACTTTTTTCTGTTTTAATTTATATTAATGTTTAAATTTCCACTTATTGAATGTCTATCTTGTTTGGCCTGCAACCTTACATGTGATTTGATCTTTCAGATTTGATCTTTCAGGCATATCTCCAGGGGGGTGGGGGGGTGGAATCAAGTGCCCCCTGGAGCAAAATGTGTACAATCATATAAAGATTATAGATATTTTTATTAAAAACAACTAATTTGTCTTTTTAAAATTTGAAACAGTTTTGAAAAGACTAGTGTCTGGTGCCTGTAACCGATTACAATTAGTGGAATCTATTAAATATCGCTACGCTCGATATATTTGATGATCTGTACATTTAAGGCTAATCTTGTTCAAGTATAGTATTCAATTATAAATATCGCACTGGCCGCTCCAGTTTATAAGCCGAAGTCTTACTTCCTGCAATTTGCATAATATATCAGTATTTTTTAATTTTTTTTTGCAACTTAAAATTTTTAATAACACTGTATTTAATTAATGACCTTTGTTTACATCAATATAGAGGTCTGCAATTTTATAATAGTTCTTGCTAAGTTTCAAACGTCTATTTTACGCAATCTATTTTCAAATTATATTTCATCATAAAAGCATGACTTTCAAAGTAGGTATGGGTGTAAATTATAAATTGTATGATGGAATTAGTCTTTAAATAAAAAAATTTAATCGATTCTATGTGTGTTGAGTTAATAAAAATGGAAACTTTAAAAAAAGGAGATTTTAAAAAAATAATTAAAATTTAACGAGCTTACCTATACAAAAAGTGCACATTTCATCAATTATTATATTGAAAGCGTTTGTGTTTTCTTTTAATGTGCTACTTTTGTAGCAATGCTTCCTGGATAACAGAAGTTAAAACAATACGTAGCCTATATTTATTATGCCCCACCTATTTGCACACATTTTTTTCAAAATATAGTTTTCTGGTTATATTAGAAAGATTTAAAAAAAAAAAAAGATTTTTGCGAACAAACAAGCAGGTCAAGTACTTTTCCGTTTTTCACCCCCCCCCCTCATATATTTTTGCTATCCTCATAACATCTTTAAACCCCTAAAATATCGTAGGGGTTGCTGGTCGCACACAGTGGTTCTAAGGTTAAGTGACACCTACATTTTTAAAAAGGATCTCTTCCGTTGCTCTCAGAGTAAGTGTAGGATGTTACAAAAATAAATTCAAATATTTGATCAAATAGATTCTTGCATTTTTTGCATTTTTTATTTATCAAAAAAATTCTGTGAACTATACAGATTTAATAAGCGATATTAAGCTAGGGCAAAAGGGTGACATAAATAGAATGAATTTATAGATTATGTCCCACTGGTGCGGAATTTAAGATGTTTTTGATCATTATTATGGCTAATCTTGGCACTCCCCACCCGAAAGTTTGAAATGTCACCTCAAAATTATCTGAAAAAAAAAAACAATTCAAGCATGCACCAAAATGCACCCCTGCATTTTGAGTTTGCTCGACTGTCTTTAGCATACTACATTTCTGCACCCCTTCACTCATACTGATCAATGGTACAGTATGGGATTGATAATAAGCTTGTTCCAAATGATTACTCTGGGGCACGCCACAAATGGAGTGAATTCAGTTTATGTTTGGCAATGAGCACCATAATGCCTCCCGAAAATCTTAAAAATGTCTTTCCCCGTTCTAAAAGTATAATAGAAAATTGAATTCAAGAATACTAAAAAAAACACATCTTGATTTTGACCCCTCCACCGAACAACATTCATCTGCGTCCTAAATTTCCGCCCTACTTCCCGATGAAAATGTTTGCCGATTTTGGTATCAATATATACACTGCCTAGAGGCATAGCTACAATTAGTGCCCCCGTGCTGCCATGGGCGGCCATATATTTTTGCTGTCCTCCCTTTCACGATAAAAACTCTGCAGTTGTCCGAAAATGCCACACCTGCATACAAAGAAAAAGTTACACCTTGGTGGACCACCCTATCCTCCCAATTTGACACCACTAGCAGGGGCGTATCTACAGTGTTTGATGTCAGGGGACAAGATTCATTTTTACATGCCACTCCTCAACTCTGAAATTGATTATTTTCAACAATTAAATACCACCAAAGCTCATTTTTGCAATATGGTATTAATCAAATAATATCCTACTGATGTTTCTCTGTTTCCTTATATTTCATCTATTTTCTTATTGCTGTGTGTTGATGTATCCCTGGATATTCTGGTCCATTATTATTGCGGACTTCATTTTTCAGTGTCAATATTTATATTCTCTCGCTTCCTGTGTTCCCACTTCCGGAGACACGAAAGGATACTGCTTGAGTTGTCTACTGTGCTCTTTTCTTTGTTATATTTTCATTTCTATTGTTGGCTGAGGAAGGCTTTATGCCGAAACGTCCTTGTTTTTTGTCCTGTTATCTTATTCAAGCTTCACACATACCTCGTTTCGCTATTTCATTCATTTATCTGTGTATTAACGTGCTTTTATCAGAGATTTTTGCTTGATTAATTGGGGGTGCAATTTTCTCAAATTTTTTTTCCCCCATAATGTCTGATGCCGGAGAGGGCCCCTTCTCTAGATTGCAAAATCAACACAAAATTTCTTTATTGGAATTATTTCAAATAGATAAGACTGAACACAGCGATTTCAGAGATATTCCATGTGCTAGAATGACAGTATTAGCTCCAGTGGTGATGGTGACATACGAGTCAGATGTTGACAATTTTAGTCCTGACCTTAGTCATATTGTTACAGACTAATTCGCTTGGGCAAAGGTGGAAATCCTAATGAAAAATACAAAGTTTGGATCCCAAAGACATTTATGTTTGTGTATTTATGGAGTATTAATTAATAAAAATGGATTTAATAACTTCAAATGAAAAAAAATATTTGAACTCATTTTCTGCTTTCCCCCATCTATTATGTTATTTTGTATGACAGATATTTTGAAGGTAGGGAAGGAAAAGAATTCACCATTATTACAATTTTCAATATAAGTAACTACAACTTGACATTTCCTGAGAGAATATTGTTTCTAGTATCTCACAAACTTGATTTTATGATAGTTTGAACAATTTATGGAGCATTAGTTTGGGTTGAATTCAGATTTTGAGTAGTAAAATTGTACTCACTCTGTTATATTCCAGGTCAATATCAACATAATATAAAAACAAATTCTTTTCATACCATAAGATATTTTGTTTAATGTACATTCAGAAAATGTATCCTTGTATGGGTCTCTGAATTCATTTAGTCTGGGATTTTGTCATTTTTGACAAGCATATGAAAATGCTAAAAATGGTTTGACGCTACAGAAAAATGTTTTTGAAAGTTATAGAGTTAAGCTAACTACCTTCTGTCAATGCCTGGACATGCTGACTGGCAATCTCATGATGACATTTCTCGTACAGCTGTCTTTGTTGTTCATTCTCCAAGTCAAAAGAGCTGTTCTCTGCTTCAACCATCTTTAATCTCTCCAATGAAAATTTAGTTTTATCTCGCACATCTCCCTCACCATGGACCTGGCAGATTAATCAACAATGATTAGTGATGTAGACTGGCATCGTTGAATAATTGGTGAAATCTTAATACAAGTGATAAAGTCATAAACAGTGTTTGTGAGAGATGGCAACTGTCTGGTACACAACTTGTTGAAAAAAACTGGCTATTTTAAGATCTATGCTAATGTACCAATGAGCTATGGTGGTTTGAGGAGTTGTTTTTAAGGAAGGTAAATGACAAAATATTTTATGTAAAAAATATCTTGACCAACATTTGACTTATTGTGGGTATAATTATATAAAATTATATAACAAATAACAATTTAAAAATGCATTGTAATGTGAAACTTTTATGTGTGTCGTTGAACAGACAGAGGAGATTTGGGAATTTTCAGCTTTAGGAAAATACTTCAGAGGTTTTCAACTTAACAAAAATAATATGTAAATATATTTTTATTGAAAACAAATATTTCTAAGAATTCGCCCCAGGATGACAAATTACCATTTGCCTAAATCTTCTTTATCTTATTTCTCAGCCTCATGTTGTCTCTCCTTATCATGCTGATGTGACTTTTAAAAAATCTTTTAGACAAATCTGTAAAAACACTACATAGATAAACATCGACAGTTTAGCACTTAGGATTGAGCATTCTACATTCGGATTAAAGGAGAAACCTGCTAGCAGGCGAATTATTTCTACTGAGAATTGCATATGCTTCCTCACGAGCACGTGATTTGATGGATTTATGTTGAACATTATTCTTTTAGAAATATTTAATGTTTCGGCCTGACCTCTTTACTTTGAACTAGGAGTAACAAAACCAAGACAGTACTTTAGGCATTTGGCAGTCAGTCTATCGTGGTGACAAGACCACTTTCCATAAACAAAAATTAATATAATATTAATAAAAACATATATTATAAGATAAGATAAATAAAGATTCTTTTATTGATCAAAATAAATTGAAATGTTTTTTGATTACATTGTACATATTCATTTTCAGTACATAGATAAATATATATATTGTAACCAAGACATTTTAAAACAATAACAATTTAAACACAACACATCTAAAGTATTTCTCAAGCATAGAAATCAACTATCAATGAACAGTGAAAATAAGGCCTTAATTAGTGTTCATTTGGATTTGGTAACCGCTGGGGAAGTAGGCTGGTAAATTTATACACACTGGGGAACAAAAATTTTGTGTATATTTTGTGGTCCTAACTTTGATAGACATAATTCTCCCTGATCGAGTTGATCTTAAGTATCTGCCATGAAGAGGGATCCACATCATTAATTTCAATAACTATTCCAGATCTGTCGAGAACTGAAGAAGTATTGAATACAAGAAGAGGACATCATAAATCAAAGATTAATTTTTATTTTATGTTATGTAAATAATTGGTATCGATGCAAAAATATTATTTTTTTCCTTAATTATTTATGTCAGAGCACAGGTATAAATTTCTTTCAGATCACATATTTCGTTGTTACCTTGAGGGAATCATATTGTCTTGGCACTGTATGAATGTGAAATTTTGGCCCTCTTCTTACTAAACAAATACTATTTGTTATCAGATTGTGATTATCAAGCATGTAAATTGTCTAAGGAGTCGTTCGCAAATTACGTCATGCAAAAAAAGACCTTTTCAGGCCCCCCCTACCCCACTGTCACAAATCCCCCCCGTCATGTCACACCTAAAAAAATGTCACACCTAAAAAAATTCAAAACATACATAAAATTTTCATAAATACACTAAGATTTTATTTAATTCTTTGACATTTTCCTATAGTGGATTAAGTTGTAGAATTATTAGAAAAAAGCAAGGAAGTCCTCCATGAGCTAAATGTAAAATGGCCACAACAGTTTTTGCGTCATTTTTTCGATATGCGCAGAAGGTGTGCGCGACTGAGTTTCACAGTACTTATTATACCTGAGGCAATTTTGACCTCAAATTAATTTTTTTTTAATTACTTGAATAAAGGTTTTCAAAATTAGAAAATTTTAGATTTTTAAAAAAAATTACAAATTTAAGCACATCACAAATTTTTTGAACGTGATGTAATTTGCTAACGACTCCTAAACTGTATCTGTAAATTGCTGTGTTATCATTTATTAAAGTTTTGTATGGTTATGTATAACTTGTGATATCTCTCGTTATTTCTTCTATCAATTTTTCAAAGATAGTGACTTGTTTTTATTTGGTCCTGTGAGTGTGATATATGTTTATTCTTTATAAATATCATTATTAATTCATATCCTTTTTATTTGGTATTTAAATCAATGAATATATATATGATATCACATATGCATTGATAATTGATTTAACTATACATATTTAATTTCTTGATTAAATTGAGTATAGCATAGTCTAAAGTCAATACAACATCAATACCTGAAGACATACATTTAAAAATGAAATTTTTCAAAGCAATGATAGTGATAGCTAAATACTTAGGATATGAAGGGGATGAATTAAAGGTGTTTGTTAAAAAAGAAATAGAGAATTGAACGAGAAAAGATAGAAGAAAGAGACTTAAGGGCTGCTAGAAGTTCTCATGAATTAGAGATGAAGAACTTTGAATCAGCTAATAATATCAATAATACAACACCTATGGAAGTAAAGGAAACAAGAACAAATAGAAAAAATCCATTAAGCTACAACCCTTTGAAAATTAAAAAAGAGAATTTTGAAAATTTTATTGGAATTTCTGAAACACAGTGCAGCTTACAAAACATTGACAGAAACGAATGGAAAGAGGAATTATTTTCAGCTCTAACGGGTTCAGCTGGAGATTCATTAGCGTGTCTACAGAACATAGAAGTAATTGATTATGAAACTAGGAAAGAATAATAATTAAGACACTTCAATAAAACTGAGGATTTTTACAGAAAAATATTCCATCAAACAGGATTGATTCTGCATTATAAAATTTAAGTGTAAAAACTTTTTAACTTGTTGATTAACAAGCTAAAGTTGTAATATAATGTTTTTCCTACAATTTTGTGCTATTAAAAATACATCAGCACAAAGTGAAATGTATTTATACATTTATGTATATTATAATGGGGGGGGGGTGTGTGTTGTTTATAAAATGTGGACATGATCGAAAGTTTGACAGTTTTTAACAGAGTGGGGTGGATGTAAAAAATTGCCTAAAAATTGTTGGCGTAATTAATGGACGGCCCTTTAAAGACCTGAAGGGATTGGTTACTGTCATTTAAGACTACAAAGATAGCCATCCTAGTGCAAAGTTAGCAATCAAAAATGATAAATAGAATGTGTTATAAGGCATGGGAAACCATAAAAGATATAATAGTCTACCTGACCAAACCAATTCAAATAATACTAGCAGAAAAAACTCATCTAGTTTATTTAATGAATAGTGGCAATGAAGGATATTTAAAAAGAAATTTCAAAAACTATAATAAATTTAATCAACAATGTAGAAGGCAGGATTGGAATCAAAGCTGAAAATTTCATCATCCTCACTACATAAGACAAGAAAATAATAGAAAAGTATCACCTAATAACAGTAGGCCAAAAAAAACGTATAAGAGAGGAAGATCAAATAGTCATCATACTGTAGTTAAAATATTACACAGTAGTTAAAATATTACACAGTAGTTAAAATATTACACAGTAGTTAAAATATTACACAGTAGTTAAAATTCTATCCACCTTATGTTAATGAACAAAAAACATTATGTCTTAGAGAAACTGTGACTGTTTTCTTATAGAAAATGGACAGTGGACAGTCGCAGTATCTTACTATATTCATCATCCCATCCTCAATCATGTAAAAACTCCATCTCTTTTTCTCAGTTGCTGAGACTGAGAAGACTCTGTAGCAATGATGAGGATTTTAGGGAAAGAACTGCTGAAATGTTGGATTTTTTCCGACTGAGGTTATATCCTGAGCAAACTTTAAAAGCAGCTGTCACTCGAGTTAAAGGTATGACTAAACAGAATTCTTTTTAAAGCTACTCATTCTTACACTAGGGATAGGACTAAATTTATTTTAACTTTTAATCCCCATAACCTTAAAGCTTGTTTTCTGGTTCTGAAAAAACGCTCAATTCTTATGACAGGCCCTGTCACCAATGAGATTTCTGCAAACCTCCTCTTTTCGCTTTCCGGAGGGACAAGAGCCTTAGCAACATTCTAGTTAGAAGCCAACTTCCTGCTATTAAAGCACATAAAGGCACCAAAAATTTCAACCGTAGCTGTTGTAACACATGTCCCTACGTGATTGAAGTTGATAAGATCACTTTCCTTCTGGAAGTATTCAGAATAAAAGATGGCTTTAACTGCACAAGTCGCAATATGATTAACACCATCTTTTGTAAAAAGTGCTGTAAATTATACGTAGGAGAGACAGGTTGTTGCATTGGAGACCGGTTTAGAGAACACCTCTATAACATAAATAAACAAGCTCTCTGTCCAGTCTCCAAACATTTCAATAGCACTAACCATTATAGAATTTTGGACATCGCAGTTACTGGTGTAGTGTATACTAGTAACACACCGGATAGGATCTATATGGAGTATAAATTAATAACAAGATTTGGTACGTTGACTTGATATGGGATAAACCAAATCCACTATTTTACGTAGCTGCCATGTCTTTTTCCAGTTTGGTTTTTACATTTTACTTCAAATCGCTTCTTTTCCATTCTTCTATACTTTGTTGCTGTCTGGTTTTTGCGGCCATTCCCATTTTTCTCTTTTTTTAGGTAGGATATATGTAAATATATATTATTTAAATTTAATTTATACTTATTTAAATGTTTAGTTGTTATACTGATGAAGATGGGGCCGAAATGTTCAATGGTGCATTATGTAAAAATTATTATTAAAGCTTAACATATTATTATTATATTATTATGACATATATCATATATTGTTATATTGACACAAATTGTTTGAGTCTAATTAATCTATGAATTCTTTCCCTCAAAGTTCACATCAAAAGATATGCTAGAATTTACCAGGGTGCACCTCTGGCTTAACAAATTCAAACAATCACTCTTACTCTTATTTAAAGTTAATATTGTCACTAAGGGAGTGAAGTACTGTGGCATATGATGATGGCTGATTTTTGCTCTTGAGACATACCCCCGGTACATTAGATGTGTTTAAATTGCTCTAGTTTAACAATTTTGTATTATAAAGAATATTTGTTAGATATGTGCTAAAAATGAATATGTACCTGTACAGCGTAATCAAAACACACATTTCCATTTAAATGGCATTTATTAGGATAAAGAAAAGAATCTTATCTTACCTTATCTTATTGAAATGTGGCAAAAACAGATGCAACTGTAAAACATCATGGGTAACTTTAAAGGTCATGAGCAGAGCTATCAAAATGGGACCTTGACGGTAAGCTCCACTCATTCATTGAATAATGAATTGAATGTGTTCCCTTATCTGTATCACAAATTAATTAATGACATCCAAGTCCCAGCCATTGAGTAAAACAATTATTATTATTGAGAGTGTTCTGGATAGCAGAGTCTAGGACTGTCAGATTACATAACTACCAGTACCAGGATATGTTGAAGAAATCTTTCTTTGAACAGGTAGAATAGAAGAAAAAAGATATTAAAAAATACTTCATTTCAGTAAGTTTGAGTAAGTCACTTAAAGTTAAAGCATTGTCTAACATTGTCATAGAAACACACTTAGCCTATATATATTTATTTTTTAACTTAAGCACACCAGATGTAGGTTCATGAGATCACCAATACTACTATTTATTATCCTTTTTACACTTAGACTTAGATCAAATGTTTTTCAACATCCCCCCATCTCCAAAAAAAAAAAAAAAAAAAAACAAA